>JACXGJ010001723.1:0-53438 GCA_016801105.1 Esox niger
GGTGAAGAAAATAACTAAATAAAGAATGTAACAGTTACATCCTTGTCGACACATTATTTAAACTTATGGGTTTAACAGGTTAGTTCACCTCCCACAAATGTAGTGACCTTTGAAAACTGATTGAAATATATTGAAGTCCTGGTAGTGCCAACATTTAATGTGATGTTTGTAATTCAATGGCTAGGGAATACGTCATGCCTCTTTAGATGAACAACATCTGAAACCAATAGACTCAGTCACTCTCATCAAGAATAACCTGCGCATTATAAACACACAGATTCTCATACTCAAACTTTTCTAAAGTGCTTAAGAAAGTCCCACAAATCCGGTTCGTAATCCAAAAACGTAATCAAGCTAAATGCACAATTTTCAGTAAGTAGAATTACACTAACTCCAAACCCAATCTAATGAAAGCTGGGATGAAATAGAAAACTGCAAAGGCAGGCCAAAGTTAAACAGGCAAGTGTCCTAAAACGTGTCCTTCATTCAATCTAGCCTTGATAAACTCAATGTAGCACAACTGCCACTCCTTCATTATACGAGTTGTCAATCACAGTTCAGAATCCTAAACCTCAAATTCCTCATTTTCACACATAACCTATGAAAGAGCAGCAGGAAATGTGTAATATACCTATTTGATCTATTTGAAAGGATTGTTTATACAGGTTTGAATGATAAATAATACATTTATGCTTTAAATATCCGTGCAGTCATGACATGGTTCATTTGTCTAGGCAGAGATGACAACACACAATGACAGATTATCAGCAATTTACTGCTCTGGGAAAAACAGCAAAATATATTTCCATAATTGTTTATAAAGATACTGATTACCATCCTATTCATTTTAAGAAGCCTACCTCAACTCATTCTAATTTCACAATCGGGTGTTGAACAATTAACATTTGCTAGCAACATCACTGAATAACCAACAGCGGCTACTTTGAAATGTCAAACATTTGATGCCAGTCATTTGAGGTACGTCTTGCAATTCTTACTTTTAATTTAATCATTTGAATCAACCACCAACTGACCCTTGTTTTAATGTTCACCTATGCCCAACCAGGTATGATTTCCCATCTGTGATTTGATGGGAAAATAACTATTCCAAGACACAGCAACCTGGGTATAGAACATGAGCTAAGATTCTATTGAAAGTCCACGGATGTACAGGACAGAAATTACAGGTAAGCATTTTCAGAACTGAGATTTTTCTGATATTGGTGACTCACTATGGTTGCTAAACAAATTCTGTTAATTCCACTACTCATGGTTGTAAAACATGAATTGAGGTACTTATTCAACTACTGATAAATCTTAAGATTGTATGTGAAAGGATGTACTGTCATCATGTCACTTTCCAATGAATTCCTTATATTGTGTACAGAATGTTAACAATTGTCTTGTGAAAAAAAGGTAATGAATGGAACAAAAATGAAATACATTATTTATACAAGATGTCCTGAAACTTCTGCCTTACATGATCCTTAGCAGAGTGCTGCACTTAATGAATAATATATTGGGCTTGAGTGAAGCCAGATCAGAGGAAGAGGGATAACATGGGATATACTGTATAGTAACTAGGAAGGATTGCCACAGCATTGCGTGCATTCTTAAGACTTGATAGCACAGATGGTGTGAGGATTACACTGGCCGATTTGCAGGGAAACTGAATAGAAAATGATTGCCTCTTTAAAGAAAGGGATAATCTGCAGTTTGGAGAATGCCCTTTCTGTGCTTCTCCAGGGATATTAATTAGGATTTTGTCAAGAAAAGTGCAATATTCTCTTTTGTCATGCCAAATCCCGTCTGTCAAAATTACACGTTAATTCAGAAAATGGCCTTTACCATTTTCTCAAAGGACAGCTCCTTACCCCTAATTTTAGCCTTGTTGAAGTAGCCTCCGGTTCTCGGAATAATTCACGTCAGTTTCCAGACGTCTAAACTCATGGCCGGGAACCACAATCCCAGGGCTGACCCTCTGTTCCCCCAGAGGATAGGAGAAGTGCTGAGGAAGGAGATCCACTACTGTAGGGATACGTTTTACTGCCCTCTGTGGTGAACGGCAACATCCAGAGGAGCTTTAATGAGGTTAGGCTGTAAAAAGCCAGGCACGTATTCTAGCAGAGGCACTACGCACATTGTTCTAAATTCACACGGCACCACTGGAAAATAATGCAAGCAAGACAAAGTCTGTCAGCTGTGTCACGCTGGTGGGTAGGTTGCAGAGTGACACATTGTGTACAGACACTTGTCTGCTGCGGTAGCCAAGAGTGAAATCTCTTGACTTTCTGATAATATTTAGTGAACAAAATGTGATACCTGTTGGGACCTCTTCATGACATGTCACCTAGCCAGCTGGAATGCACAATATTGGGTGATAAATTATAAACTGGCTCATATAACCATCCGGAATTTGATAGCACAGAACGGACATTAAGTAGGAAGACTTCAGAGTATAATCAAAGGCCTGTCAAGCACTACACAAAACATTCTTTAATCAAGTTACACTTGTTGCTGAATTGCAACATCTTTCATGTCACAATTCTTAATTCAACCATCTCAAAGTAATTCCTTAACAGAAACCCTTAGTCTAATGACATACAGTACAGGACCTGAGAATAAACTGCCATTAACACGTTTTAACATTAGATGATAAGGCATTAAATGAAGTAAACTGTCATTAACATGTCTATAAATTTCCTGTCATGAGTGCCTTGGAAGGATTCCTCCATAGTGGCACAGTAGGGGTTTTAAATCCCAGTCCACATTCAGATTTTCACAGAGCTTTAACTATAGCGTAATACTGTGTGAGCCTGAAGTCTACCAAACTTTTGGTCATGTAAATGTTAAGAAATTGCCACAACATTTCCCAGACCCATTAGACATTACAGCCAGCACTAATCCCATCCCACCATTTGGCCCCTACTTTGGAAATCCTAAATTGTAAAGAGATGTTTCTTTGATTACAGATATTTATTTGGTTCACTGAAGCATGACGTAGATCAGATTTGACTGAATGAAAAATGTAAAAAGTGGTACTTGGGACGTCTCATGTATAAAACATATATGCAATTATAACAGTAAAATGTAGTGGTCAACTGAATGCCGTTATTTTTAATTATGTCTGATTTATTATTTTAGTAGTCCTTGAACTTATTTTTGCACTGTCCTTGAACAAGTTTGCACTGAGCATATCACCAATGCTAAACATCATGTACAAATGCATGTACAGAAAAGAATGAAAAAATAAGATTTTCACTGAATGAAAATGCCTTCATTTGCATTCGAGCAAATGAACATTTTCTTACATCCCTAATTTGGTAACCGATTCAAATGGCTTTTTTGTTGTGTCTCCTCTGTTTAAATCATAACTTCTTTTTCCGGCTTATACTGCCTTTTACAAAAACCACAACCCAGTCCAACATGTGTAGCCCACTCTCCTCCACTCCTAATTATCCTGGCCAGAGGTTTGCATGGGGGGGCAGGAAGCTCCAGTACTACACACACATGCAACTGGGCATAATGGGTGCAAACTGGGCATAATGGGTGTTTGGGCATACGTTTGTTATTCAGAGGTAAAGAAACAGGCCATTAGGGCAGGGCAGTGGTTTTTGCTCAGCTTCAGTTAGAGATGGCTGTGGACTGCAACCATTCAACAAACCAAAATCCTTGTCATTCTTTAGCAATAACATTGCCTGTTTATTGCAACTGTCACACAGGCATAGGCTGATTACCCCAGGAGATCTTATGGAATATCTTTAGGCTAGATTCAACAATTTTTCAGCTTTTTTGTAAGTGCAATGGAAAACACATCTGGTTAATTTACTAAATTGATTAACAACTTGAATGCACCCTTAATTAGATATTTTTCCCAAAAGGGTACTTCAGGGCTAATGGTAGAAAAATTGCTTTGTACACACACTGACAGGATCACAAGGTAACTCATGCAGCTAATGTTGATAAAGGAGAACGTGTGAAACACCAGCCAGTGAGGTCTCATTTCATACAGATGGTGTGACAAATAATGAAATTGCAGCAATTTGATTAGTTATTAGTTAGGCCTCATAGCAAGTCTAAATTGTCAGACTGATTTAAACAAAAGTGCGGGTGGCTAATGTGGAAAGGGAGAGCAAGCAATCACCATTGTTATAATATGGGGAGAAATAGGAAAAAACTCAATCAATTACAGATGAATAAATAAGCAAATTTGGGATGTTGGACACGAAGTAAACACATGCTATTCCAATAGGAAGTGTCAGAGAAAAGAAACGGGCCATACATACAATATAAAATGCACTATTGGGACAAATATACTGTGCAGTTAATATGCAAAGAACGGTGCATGCTCATAGCACAGTAGAATGTGAATAGTATTATATCAGCATAATACAATTTATTTATAATTATAATTACTGATATTGTATATTATTGCCTATTTGTAACCTGGTTCACAAGCTGCTTTAAGGATGTACACATGTATTGGAACAGAATATGCAGCATAGATGCAACAAGTGTTTTTTCTAGGTTAAAAGTATGTTTATCGTCGTAACATGAACTTTCTCCAAAATGTTGAGGACAGAAAATAAAGTGTCTGTGTCAGTTGTCATTTACCAGTATTATCCAATGTGGACACTCAGAAGAGATTTGTCACAAAAGCACTAACCCAACATATAACATGAGAAAAATCGGTGAATACTGGCATTAAAGTGGTTTTAGGATTCAGCTTGCAAGGACTTATGATCTGCACGACAGTGTAAGCAAACAGATATATTTTTGTAGTGGAACAGTTGAAAGAACATTTGCTGTCTCAGGTTTCTCACAAAAAGACATTATGTGCATTTATGTCAACAGACTGATCTTGGCCTACTCTATTCGCCACATGTGAATGGAGGAGTAATGGAAAAACTGTCAATTGTTTGTCCTTCAGAAAAAATGAAAAAGAACTACAATCATATTTCTGAAGACATTGGGGGACACCTGCTACCCACATTGTTAATGCACATTCATTAACATGTTGATAATATATACTAATAACAAATATTAAATAAATCATGCAATTTAATTATCAAAGGCTGTACATTATAGTGATGTTTGTACCTAGAAATGTTGACCAAAACAAAATATTTGCAAAGCACAAACTTAAGTAAATTGTCACAGGACACCACAGCGATAAATGTTAATAAAGCTACTTTGTCTCACAGTTGCTTTGTCCATTTGTGTGATAGTATATTAAATTCAATTTGAAGTGTAAACCTTTAGCCTAGGCCAAAGACATTTTGAAAAAATACTTGACTCATTCTTTAAACTGTAAAAGCTCTGTAAACTGTTGAACTGAAACACATCGACACGAAACAATTCAACAAGATATCAAATAACGTGACACCCCTAACTTCAAACCAATGGTAATTCATAACCATAAAATAAACAAAAGCATTGAACCATGTCAATATAAATGATTACTTCAGAAAAGTTTCCAACAACTAGCATACAACAGCAATTTCAAATGATTTTCATGAGTACTCACCATCCACCAGGTCTTGGCTGTCATGTCATAACACAGCTGCCATTTGACAGCATTGTCTGCTGCCTTGTCACCCATATGTGTGATGCTGGGAAGCTCCATGGGGAGAGACACATGTAAGGGTGAAGTACAGTGAAGTACAGACGCTCGGCGCAACTCTACAGTCTCAAGGTCAGGCAGGAGTTACTGGCACACAGCTTCCAACCCTCTCCGGCATCTCCCTGACTCTCATCCTTACTTACCTCCCTGCGAGAGTCACAGAGAGATTGGGTAGTCTACAGAGAGTGGGTAAGACCAGGAGGATTAGGACACCAGCAGCCAACTCAAGCCATACACACACACACACACACACTCGATCCAGACCACCACCACAGGCTGCTAGACAGACTCCCCCATGCCAGCTGTACTAACCCACACACAGACACACATACACATGGTTGAATAGTATATCACGTACACGTTTGGAAAAAAACATAAGAGTAGGAAGACATTTACTAAAAAACATTACAGAACACTGAGAAAACTAAGGCTTCCCAGAAGAGGCATATAATAAAAATGAGATTTTCCAGAAACACAAAACAACCTGTGTTCAAACAACCCATCCCTCAAAAAATTATCAGCGCCACGTTGTAAGAAGTGGACCCCACAAGGTAATCCTACTTCAAACAAGCAAGAGTACATGCTTTAAACATTGCAAGCCCCTTGCTCTATGGCTTTCAGTGAGGTTCTGCTCAGAGCATCCGGTCTGAGTGGCTTTTCTCCCGACCCCCACCCACACCTCCCCACATTGACCGGGCAACACAGATAGAGCTGACTGTCAAGGGAAACCTCAGGGAGAGCAGCATCTCACCCATAATAACCACACAGCTGGACTCAGTTAACAAGTCTGTCTTCCTATATTTTATTTATTTTTGGACTTTAAATGGAGAAAACCGTTCCACGCTTTCATCTGAGTTTCACTGCAGGCATTCTGCAATGATTTGAGATTTTTCTTTCAATGAGTGTGGAAATTAAGTGTTTCTTCCATAACCCCCCCCCCCAGTGTTGATTTAACCAGCCTTTGACCCATTGACCAATGGTTTTACCACATACATGCTGAATGTGCATAGACGAGATGAAGGCTACTCTCTTTGCGTTGTAATGCTTCTGTTTCTCTCATAAAATTACGTGGTCAAAGATACCAATGGTCTAACAATATGTTGTTTGGGTTTTTTAATTCAAATTAAATAATATAAAGAAAAATACATAGGCCTAAGACTATAAACATTCACAATGCTGGACAATTCAGACTCCCTTCATAAAATCCAAACATGAATTCTTCAGCTAAAATTGATTGAAATGTTGTGATGTAAAATAACAGTGAGCTGAACCAGTCAACAGCATCACTCAAAGCACAGAGTCTTAGAGTCTGATATTGGGTCAGACACTTCAGTCCGTATCAACCCCAGGGTTTCAAAACTAGGTCATTTAAAATGGGGTCACTGAAGAAACTAAAAAAAATCGGGTTAAACGAAAGATTCATTTGAAATAAACAAGAGATATTTCTGTTTTCCTCCTACAAATCTTTTGAACGTTTTATTTAAGCTTCAAAATATTAGGACGTTGTGTGTCTGTCTATCTCCAGTGTGTCCACTGTGGTGTCCAATGCAAAACAACTTCAAGAAGTTAATCTACAACTGATGCAATTATGTCACCGTTGTTAAGTAACTTTAGAGTTGTAAATAGTACAATCATTTCTTCAAAATAGTTGGTACGTTGTGTAAAATGCAAATAAAAAACTGAATGCAATCATGTGCAAATCATGTATCTTTGTTTTTAATTGAAAATAGTACAAAGACAAAATATCAAGTGTTGAAACTGAAGAATGTCACTGTTTTTGGAAAAATCCATGCACATTTTGAATTTGATGACAGCAACACATTTCAAAAAAGTTGGGACAGTGGGATGTTTACCACTGTGTTGCATCACCTCTTCTTTTAACAATACTGTGTATGCATCTGGGAACTAAGGAGACCAACTGCTGTAGTTTTGAAAGTGAAATGTTTTCCAATTCTTGATTGGTATTGGATTTCTTCTGCTCAGCTGTTTAGGGTCTCTCTTGTCATATTTTCTTCCTTTCATAATGCACCAAATGTTTTCAATGGATGACAGGTCTGGACTACAGGCAGGCCAGTTTAGTGCATGAACTCTTTTACCATGGACCCATGCTGTTGTAATATGTACAGAATGTGGTTTGACAATGTCTTGCTGAAATAAGCGAGGCCTTCCCTGAAAAAGAGGTAATCTGGATGGTAGCTTACGTTGCTCCAAAACCTGTGTATATTATTCAGCATTAATGGTGCCTTTGCAAATGTTCAAGTCACCCATGCCATGTGCACTAAAGCACCCCCATATCATACCAGATGCTGGCATTTCAACTATGCGCTGATAACTTTATGCTGGTACATTACCTCTTTAGCCTGGAGGACGCGGCATCCATGATTCCCAAAAGGAATTTCCTATTTTTTTCGTCAGACCATCGGACAGTTTTCCACTTTGCCTCAGTCCATCTAAAAAGAGCTTGGGCCCAGAGAAGGTGGTGGCATTTCTGGATCTGGTTCACATAGGGTTTCTTCTTTGCATGGAAGAGTTTTAACTCACATTTGTGGATGCAACAATGTGATTTTCGGATGTGTTTCTGAGCCCATGTAATGAGCCCACTACAGAATTGTGTCCGTTTTTGTTCTGATGGCCCAAAGATCACAGCAATCCAATATTGGTTTTCGGCCTTGTCTCTTGTGTTCAGAGATCTCTCCAGACTCTCTGAATCTTTAAATGATAGATGATGAGATCCCCAACTTCACTGCAATTATACATTTAGAAATGTTATTCTTAAATTGTTGCACTATTTTCCTGTGCAGTCTTTCACAGAGTGATGAACCCCTCCCCATCTTCACTTCTAAAAGACTCATCCTCTCTGAGATGCTTATTTTACCCAATCATGTTAATGACCTGTTGCCAATTAACCAAATGAGTTATCAGATGTTCCACTAGTTTTCTTAACATTACATTTTGTAGCTTTTTGTATCACCTGTCCCAACTTTTTGGAAACATATTGCTGCCATCAAATTCAAAGTTGGCATTTTACACAGAGTCCAAACTGTTTGGTAATGGGGTTGCATTAATGTACAGTACATCAAGTGGACAGGGAAGAATGTCCAAACCTTTAACCGGTGCTGTATGTATGTTATGTTCGATATTTAAAAAGACTGACACTAACACCATGTTATTGATTTGTTTGGAAATATTTGTAAGAACCAGAAAAGGAATCAGGCAAGCCAAGTTCTGCTGGCCCCCAATTAAAATCTATAAATAATGCTGCCCTCACTGGATTCAAACCTGGGTCTCCCACATGAGAGGTACTATCTTTAACCACTACACCACAGAGAGACAAGTTTACCCCCACCACAAGTAGCATCTACACTCACCAAAAGGATTATTAGGAACACCTGTTCAATTTCTCATCAATGCAATTATCTAATCAACCAATCACATGGCAGTTGCTTCAATGCATTTAGGGGTGTGGTCCTGGTCAAGACAATCTCCTGAACTCCAAACTGAATGTCAGAATGGGAAAGAAAGGTGATTTAAGCTATTTTGAGCGTGGCATGGTTGTTGGTGCCAGACGGGCCGGTCTGAGTATTTCACAATCTGCTCACTTACTGGGATTTTCAAGCACAACCATTTCTAGGGTTTACAAAGAATGGTATGAAAAGGGAAAAACATCCAGTATGCGGCAGTCCTGTGGGAGAAAATGCCTTGTCGATGCTAGAGGTCAGAAGAGAATGGGCCGACTGATTCAAGCTGATAGAAGAGCAACTTTGACTGAAATAACCACTCATTACAACCGAGGTAAGCAGCAAAGCATTTGTGAAGCCACAACACGCACAACCTTGAGGGCGGATGGGCTACAACAGCAGAAGACCCCACCACGTACCACTCATCTCTACCACAAATAGGAAAAAGAGGCTACAATTAGCAAGAGCTCACCAAAATTGGACAATTGAAGACTGGAATGTCTCGATTTCTGTTGAGACATTCAGATGGTAGAGTCAGAATTTGGCATAAACAGAATGAGAACATGGATCCATCATGCCTTGTTACCACTGTGCAGGCTGGTGGTGGTGGTGGTGGTGTCATGGTGTGGGGGATGTTTTCTTGGTACACTTTTGGCCCCTTAGTGCCAATTGGGCATTGTTTAAATGCCACGGCCTACCTGAGCATGTCCATCCCTTTATGGCCACTTCCAGCAGGATAATGCACCATGTCACAAAGCTTGAATCATTTCAGATTGGTTTCTTGAGCATGACAATGAGTTCGCTGTACTAAAATGGCCCCCACAGTCACCAGATCTCAACCCAATAGAGCATCTTTGGGATGTGGTGGAACGGGAGCTTTGTGCCCTGGATGTGCGTCCCACACATCTCCATCAACTGCAAGATGCTATCCTATCAATATGGGCCAACATTTCTAAAGAATGCTTTCAGCACCTTGTTGAATCAATGCCACGTAGAATTAAGGCAGTTCTGAAGGCAAAAGGGGGTCAAACACAGTATTAATATGGTGTTCCTAATAATCCTTTAGGTGAGTGTATGAACTGTATGGCTTTTGCCACTGGCTGTTTTAATAGCTTATTAGCCAGTAAAAGACTAGTATCTACCAACTTGGAACTTGGAATAGGCATAATAATTGAGCAATTTCTAGCAAGACTGAAGATAAACTTCTCCATGCCAAAGATATTTCATTTCATGTCACAAAAACATTTGTATTTCTTTCATTTGTGAATGACACTGATAAAATTACTATCAATATAGGTGACGATAACTGACTTTCTTGTCAAGTGAAGAGAAGACAATCGTAGAAACCCCTACTCTTTTACTGCCCAAGGGGATGTAATAAAGACTATATTACCCACAAAAGCATGCACAGATGGGTACTTTGAAAATCCACAAGAAACAGTCACAATATAACCGTAAACAGTTTAAGTTTAGGCTTACTGTGATGTAGCAACTGAATGTTTTAGCCAACTAAATTTGTCTATCCTGACCCAAAAAGCATGCACGGATGTGTACTTCCAAAATCTACCAGAAACAGTCACTGTATAACTGTAAATAATTTTCTTTTAGAATTACTATAATGTAGATACATAAGGTTATAGCCAGCAAAGTTTTTGTCTATCCGGAACAAATCCTTATGCCTACTTTGCCCTGACTGTGAGAAGATTCAAACGCGGGACCTATAGTTTGCAGGTCCGCTTCTCTAACCAGTTCACTATTTAACAAGGGGTTGTCAGTCAGTCAGTCAGTAAATAAGTAAGTGAGTAAGTAAGTGACATTTGCTCTTCTTGGCCGTCTCCGCTTACACAGTCCGGCAAAATATTCTGGAAATCTGTATGTTGCTTGCGTAAGTATTCAACCCATACACATTTACATTATATTTTTTAGAGCCACCTTTTGCTAAATACTTTATGTACCAGTTGTGCACATAGTGTTGGAGTTTGTTTAGCCCCTGCTTGAGATATTTACTCAGATGTTTTAGACAATTCTTGTGGACTGCAATTTTCCAATAGTTGTCCAGCTGAAAGGTGAACATGTTTGTTTTATAGAGGAATGAAGCTGGTACTCTTGTAGAATCTCTGTATCCATACTGTATATCCCTCCTTCAATTTTAACAAGATGCCCAGTTCTTGCTGGTAAGTAGCATTTCCACAACATGATGCTGCCACTAGCATACTTCACTGTAGCGATGGTGCGTCCTGAGGCATGGGCATTGTTTGCTTTGTTCCACATATTGTATAGTGCTTTGAGTTTTGGACAAAAACTCCATCTTGGTCACACCAGACCACAAAACTGTTTCTCACATCTGCACCACTGTTATACTTTCAAATATAATATTTTGAGTTGCAGCATCCTTCTTGACACATTTCAATACAAGCCAGTCTTATATGGAACACTTGATATAGTATGCAACACTACTCCACTCCCAGCCACTGGATTGCATATTGTTTGCAATTTGTGTTGGCCTCTGTGGCTTCTGTCACAAATCTTGTATTTTCTTGGCAATATCTGAGAAATTTGATGCTGCTTTCATTACCTGATTATTGATCTAACTGTACTCACTGGATATTATTTTGTACACTTTTCCAAATCTTTGCATTTGTATTTAATTCTGTAGAGGTCACTTTTTAAGTGTTAGGTTTTGTTTTTAAATATGAAAATGTGTAATTCAGTAAAATTAAAGGGTTTGCTAGTGGTTTGAAAACATCTGCAAAGCACTAAATATCAAGCATCATCCAAATGAGCAGTTCTGGGTGGAGAAAAACTACTGCTGCTTTCTTTTTGAAAAATGCCTCAAGGACCATAAACACCTGCATTTTGTCTGTTACCTGTCTCTCCCTGTAACTATATACCGTTCAAAACATACATAATTGGACATTGACACAAGTTTTGTAATTTTGATTCCGTGTAGCAAATTGAACTTTCTGCTCCTATTTCTTTCAGGGCATTTTTGCCTTCAGACTTGTTTTCAACAAGTAAAATGCAAGCTCAGTTGGATTAAGGTTGGGTCAATGACTTGACTGTTGGCCATTCAAGAGCATTCAACTTTTGGCCCTGACAAACCTGTTGTTTGTTTAAGCAGTATGTTTAATGTCATTGTCCTGCGGTTGCTTCCGATTAGTCTTGATGCATTTGGTTATACCTGAGCAGACAAGATAATTATGTAAATTTCATCCTACAAAAATGTAAGACAACTTCCTTTGTTTTTGTTGTTCACTGATGACATTTGGGTATAAGATCAAAAGATCAGTATGAGACAAGAGTTCAGAATTTCAGCTTTCATTTCCTGGTATTCACGTTTAGATGTGTTGAACAACTCAGGACATACCACCCTTTGTTTGAACGCACCCATTTTTCAAGTGAGCAAAACTATTGGAACATGTGACTGACAGTTGTTTCTTGTTGCCCAGGTGTTGCCTTTCAGGTTGATTGTTCAAACATTAAATAGCTCTGCATGACTAGTCTAAGTTTCCATCCTTGGTTTAAACCTATATAAAGACTGCATTTCTTCTTAAAGAGGATAAACCAACATGAAGACCAGAGAGCTGCCTATTGGAGAAAATCAAGCCATTGTCAAGCAGAGAAAATAAGGAAATGTCACGTCCTGGCTATGCCCCTAGCCATCTCTGCACTGGGCTGGGGCCATGGTCAGGACGGGACAAAGGAAGATAACACTAGGCATCTCTATGTAGTTGGGTCTCCCCAATTGGAGGCAGGTGTAGATTGTTGCCTCCAATTGGGGAACCCATTTATGTTGAGTGTTTGTCCACACTTAGTGTGGATCATTTTGGTTTGTGAGAGTTTGTTTCACTTTACCCAGTCACAGGAGCTTCTATTGTTTTGTTTTGTTGTTAAAACATTAAAACATGGATTATAACCGCCTGTACGTCCCTGCGCCTGTGTCCTGCCACCAGCCTTGTGACAGGAAAATCGAATTGGGCATAGCAAGTACAACAATTTGGAATGTCCTGAAAAAGAAACTACTGGTGTACTGAGCAACAGACATCAAACAGGTCAGCCAAGGAAAACAACAGTGGAAATATCACGAGAAAACCCCAAAAACATCAGTAAGTGACATCACCAATGACCTCCACAGTGCAGGGGTGAAGGTATCACAATCCACTGTTCAAAGAAGCTCAGAGAGCAGAAATATAGAGGCCACACCAAAAGATGCAAACCACTCATCAGCAGTAAGAATCGGAAGGCCAGATTGAAATTTGCAAAGAAGGCCAGATTGTGGAGAAGGAAAGTAACAGCTTATGATCCGAAACATACAAGCTTATCTGTGAAGCATGGGGGAGGTAATGTCATGGCTTGGGCGTGCATGGCTGCTTCTGGAACAGGCTCATTAATATTTAATGATGATGTAACTGATGATGGTAGCCGCACAATGAATTCAGAAGTGAACACAAACATTTTGTCTGTCAATTTATGGAGAAATGCATTGAAACTTATCGGGAGGAAGTTTATCATGTAACTGGACAATGACCCAAAGCACACTGCCAACAAAACAAAGGACTTCATCAGTGGGAAAAAGTGGAAGGTTTTAGACTGGCCAAGTCAATCACCTGACCTTAACCCAATAGAGCATGCATTTCACCTCCTTAAGAGGAGACTGATGGGAGAAACACCCCATAACAAACAAGAATTGAAAGAGGCTGCGATAAAAGCCTGGAATAGCATCACAAATGAAGAATGCAACAGTTTGGTGATGTCGATGGGTCGCAGGCTTGAGGCAGTTATTGCAAGCAAGGGTTATGCCACTAAATAAGAAATGTTATTTCCCTTAAGATTATTTGTTCCTTTACTTTTGCTCACCTAAAAATGCTGTGGTCTAATACAAACGATGATATGTCCTAAGTTGTTTAACACATCTAGATGTGTATACTAGGAAATTAAAGCTGAAGTTCTGAACTCTTGTCTCATACTTATCTTTTGATTTTAAACCCAAATGTCTTCAGTGACCAACAAAAACACAGGACTTTGCCTTGCAGTTCCAATACTTTTGGAGGGGACTGTATATAACAAATGAGCCAGTTTCAGTGGCAGCCACACTTGCCCAAAACATAACATGCCCTTCAGCTTATATCAGATATAAGATGATATGAGTTCCTTTTTTCTCCACACTTTCATCTTGCCATGTTCTTGCATCATACCTCATCTGTCCACAATACGTTTTTAGGATATTTTTTAAAATGTTTTAGTCGAGTCAGTCTGATGAAAATTCTAACACCATTTAGATAAAGATTCAAATAATAGTATTAAAAAAATATGAAACTAGCATATCCCCCAAAAAAGAAAATAGTGGATATCAAAATACTACTACCTTTCATGCAAACACATTTTTTTGGTCAACGCTGTAATCAAAACCAATCGTGTCAGTCTTTTCTTTATTTCTTTTAATCAGAACATGAAATTTAAAATATTTAAAGAAACACATGGATAATTTCTGGGAAATAATTTTTTTTCAAAGGTTTCAATACCTTGGTTGCATAGGTGTGCATACCATTATCCGATTTCAAATGATGTACCAAGGTAAGTGGCCATCACCTGAAATCAGTTGTTTCTGTAAGATATACCTGCAGGTTTGTTGATTGCATACTGCATGGATAGCCATTGCATAATGGCTTAAAATAAATTAATAGGCATTCAGAGGTGTTCCCACAGGTTTAAAATTGGTGGTACAAAAACTTTGCTACGCAGTCCCATCTGCATCTGGGTGCGTTCAGGCTGTCCCGTCTGGTCGGTTTGGACCAGACGGGACAGCCTTCATTTCCTTGCGCATTGATGGGCACCCTTTTGCTGAGTTTGTGGTTTGTTCCTCCTCGAACCACTGTCAGTAGCTACTCTCGACTGCTGACTGGGAGCATCCCACAAGTCTTGTCATTTCAGAGATGCTCTGACCCAGACAACTGACCAAAATAATTTGTCCCTTGTCAAAGTTGTTCAGGTCTTTAATCCTTTTCTCCTACTTCCAACATACTGACTATGATAACTGATTTTTCTCTTACCATCAAATCTACCCAGATCTTGTTGTGTGCCCTTGTCAGGACATGATCAATGTCAGCACTTGTTGGCTGCTTTTCCTTCTCTCTATGGTCTAGGCCATCCCAAACCATCTCAACTGGGTTGATGTCAGGTGTTTGTGGAGACCAGGTCATCTGATGCAGGAACATCACTCTCCTTCTTGATCAAATACCACTTAGCCTTGACATGTGTTCTGGTTCTTTGTATTGTTGAAAAACCATTTAGCACAAACCAGATTGGATGGTGTTCTCTCTTGTAGAATGGCAGTCATGCTGGTTGAGTGTGCTTTGAATTAAAAAAAAAGGGTGTGACACTAGACAGTGTCACCAGCAGAGCACCCCAAAACCATAACACTTTCTCCTCAATGTTTTACAGTGGGAACCATACATGGAGAGATCATCTGTTCACCCAATCTTCATCTCACAAAGACACGTTTGGAACCAAAAATATCCAATTTGTGTTAATCAGACCTAAAGTCAGATTTCTAACAGTCTGTCAATGTCATTTTTCTCTTCTTATCAGTGTCCAGCAATTAGACCATGAAGGCCTAATTTATGTAGTCTCTTCTGAATAGCTGATATTGGTTGGCTACTTTAAAGAGTCTGCAATATGAAATGTATTTCAAACAACATTTGTGTATTTTAAACTATTTTGGTCATTACATGATTCCATATGTGTTATTTCATAGTTTCAATGTCTTCACTATAACTCTCCAATGTGGAAATAAATAAATAATTGAATTACCCTTGAATGAGTAGGTTTATCCAAACTTTTGACAGGTACTTTGGATTATTTTGCTAAAAAGTTTTGAATATGGTTTGAATATTGTTATTCTTTTGTTAATAGTTTTAGAATTGTCATACGATGGGCAGAACTTCAGTCCTAGCTTCAAGTGTAACCTGGTTTCACCACTGGGGTGCAATTTAACAGCTTTGAATGGGCTGAGAGTGAGCTGCTCTCCCGCGGGGTTGGGACAGCAAAGAGACCAGAGGTGGAAAAGCAGAGTGCTCCAGCAGGGATGCAAGTTATGAGAATAGCATGAAGGTAGGGAGTTCCACTTCATAGGCAAGCAGCATGGTCTTCAGTTGGTCCTCAACTCTTGCCCAAGTCATTTCATTCAGGTTAAGGGGAGTTAGCCTTAAGTTAGCTTGTTCTGCTCAGTCATTTCAAACAGGGTAGATGGAGTTCAAATTGGGAACCACTATCATGAAACCTGTTATCCAAAAAAATTGTCAAAGATTATTAGTTTGCAAACTCCTCAAACCGGTTACATAATATACACAAGTGGTGTGTTGAATTAAAGACTGCAGCAGGCCACACGGTTCGGTGATCAGAGACAAAATACCCATGTCATTACTTACTTTTCCACCGTCCGTTAGCGAGGCTCATTTAATGTAAACAGGTCACATTTTGTTTTAAAGGGATATTTTGGTTCAGAATCACTGCAGAATATGGCTTGTGCATAGAACTAGACAGCCAAATAAATTTCAGAAACTGTTTTTTTTTGCATTATATTATCAGATATTGTCCATAACATGTCTTCATTTACAGTAGAATAATAATTTTTCACAACATATACATAAAAGCGCAACATTACATTTCGCATTTTTATCAGCCAACAGAAGCCGCAACGGCCCATCACACAAACAAAAGCAGCAAGCGAAATCCCTGTCATTTTCTGGTAGGTAATATTTTACATTGTTAACTACATTTTTGTTCAAGAAAGAAAACCAGCAATGAATAGTAAATTTAAATATATTCCAAACTAATGTTTGACATAACTGTATGTTTGGCTTATTAAGCTGTGCAATTCAAACAGCATTTTCTATCTGACAACATGCAGTTAGAAAATGTCTCCAAGACATACTTAGAGACGTGTCTTGGAAGATAAGACTCTATGCTCCTATAAAGACCCAGTCCGGTCAAAGTTACTGTAGTATAGTAAAAACTGCTGGGTAGGGGTGAGACGGACCATAGAAATCTGTTGCATTCATTTTGTCCAGGTTCATTTTGAATAGATGTCCGAGCCCAGCCTCAGTGATGCAATGGGTCATCTTCACCACCTATAAGAGAGCCTTGCAGTTACAGTACTTTTCATACCAGGCCACAAAACAGCCAGTCAGGATGCTCTCAGTGGTGCAGTAATAGATAGAGGTTGTTGTCGCGGCACTACAATGCTGGTTTGCTGACCTCCCAGCTGACTGACAGCTGTAGTGTCAGTTGCAAATTTGATGATGGAGTTGGTGTCATTTAGAACCACACGGTCATGGGTGAATAGGGAGTAGAGCTGAGGCTAGACACCTGGGGGTCCACAGTGTTGAGAGTCAGTGAAGGTGCGGTGTTAATGCCAGCCCTCACAGTCTCAAGACTGCCCTTCAGAGAGTCCTGTGTCACAGTGCACTTAGGTGTCCAGACTCCAGACCAAGTGCCGAGACCATATTACTCCCAAACGTGTTACTGAACATATCTCTGCTGCAAAAGAGACAAATAAGGAGTTTTTGAAAATTGTGGAAATAAAAGTGCTGAAAATTCTGATTCAGAAAAGTAAATAGGTTCAGCAAACTATCGCAAAAATAAAAAGATAGAATTTCACTCCTGTTCCTGTGTAAATATACGAAAACATTTATAAGCCTGCTTTGACCCATAGCTCTTTCTATAAAGTATTGAATCACATATTTTTTGATCTATTCAATCACTGAATAGATCTACTGATTAGTACAATACCTGGCCCACTCCAGGAATAGGGAAGTCTACCTCTGGAACATGAACAACATGCTTAGACCTACTCATAAAGATTAAAAATAGGCATGATCAGAGACAAAGGTAAGACCTCAGACAAGGATGACATTTCACAAACATTGGGGAAAATTGTTTGGCGTGAATTTGTTTTCCAATCATATTTATTTTATTTCAGGTACCAAGAAAGGGGAAAATGCTGCCTTTTTAAATGTACATAACTCAAACAACAACAACTAAAGTGTAGGGGTGCTCCACAAATTAAATTGTTTAATTTGGAAAATCCAGGTGTTAAAACTCTTATATCCAGAGCCTGTCTAGAATATTCTGCTTATTTGATCATTTTTCACTCTGGTGAATTGTGCTTTATAAATAAAGACAGATCAAAGCTAAATTTAAACCAAGGATATTAGTAAAGAGTAAAGTTATTGTACTATTAAAAACACCACCAAAAAACTAATCAAATGACTAAAACGAAACTATGCGTTTAACAAGAATGAAACATACACAGGGACGTCCCTAAAACATATTCAGTGTACATTCATTAAAATAACACTGTGTTGTACAAGAAAATCTAAAGACAAATTCCCATGATTTCAACTGAATGAGATCAAATGGTTACTAGGCAGAATTATTTTCTATGGATGTATTACAATATAGATACACAGTACTGTGCAATTATAATCTGTACTGTTACATGGAATACTGTGATCATTGTGTTATCTTGCAGACAGTGATTGAATCTTACCTTTTTTAAACAAACAGAAATGACAACTAGGAGAACCCCAAGTATAAAGTATGAACATACACTGAATGTGATCAACACACACAGAACATCAGCAACCAGGATCTGTTGTTCTGGCTGACTAAAGATCCTCAAAAAGTCAAGTCCGATGCCTCAGCCTGAAAACAGAGTGTACAGGCTGTTGTAAGATCACACATGCTGTTGTGTGTACGCCGGAGTAATGACACTGTAGTAAATGTTCCATGACTGTTTGAATTCCAGCTCCAGCAGGTCTGATCTGGACATTTGCTGGCTGAGTTGGCATCATAACTGATGTGCATTCTTTGGCCATCCACAATGAATCAAGACCTATCCTTACTCTGAAAATAATGACATGCGACAGTAACCTTTTCCCTCTAATTCTCCCTTTCTCCCAACTTCTCAGTTTCATCAGGACAGTGTGGTGATACTGTGGCAACCATACCATAAAGAGATTTTTCCTCAACCAGAAAAACATTCATAGTTTCAAAGAGGAGGATAAAAGTTGAGAAATTGTTGTGCCCACAAAAAAGACATCAGGTCATTTCCAAAACTCACAATTGTAAACCCCACTCAAGAAGTCACTCAAAACCTCCACAATTCACCAGAAAATAAGACATATATCTGGGACAAATCAACACATCAAAAGTGTTTGTAAACAAGAGCGATGCGTGCAACTTGGTGGTAGAACACAAGGGATTTCTGTTAAATTTTCAGGCTTGTATTAATGTCCTGTTAACATTACAAATATACATTGCACCAACAAAACCAAAAAAAGGCAGGAGGGGTATATGTTTGCACTATATGACATTTGAATAAATGTAAACATTATTAAAATAAAAACACTTCTCAGATGGATAGCGTGTGGTCATTGCCTTTACATTTCCCTTTAATTTGTTATAAGTTAAAGGCAAATGTCAATGCTGCTCTATTTACACAGTATGTCTAATATTGCATTAACATATCACATGTACCATCAAAATCATGAATTTCCACATGAGACACAAATAGGTGGTAGATATGGGCCATTTTCCATTTCTTGGTTGTAAGCATTCCATAATATCCAGAATTTATTGTGATTTCACTGAGATTTTCAATCTTTGTTTTGCAATCTCAAAATGTCAAGCTTGTTTGCAAGCTGCAGTGAATTTGTACAAATGAATACCACCCCCATTTGAAAATGCCAAACATTAAGAGTGGGAACACAATCTGACAAATAGGGATCCCATCAGCTTTATTATTTACAGAGGCAAAAAAAAAAGTATCCATTTTATGGATGCAAACCCCCTGTTGATTACTGCCATGATTTCCTCAGGCAATTGTTCTATTTTGTCAAGAATATTCCTAGATTTGAACCTAAGTTAGTCAACCCATTTATCTGAAATCATAAAAATATACAGTATTGATAAAACGTTTTTTGTAAGACTTCTGAATTGTACATCTTGCTGGACTGCTAACATTCATGAAGTCAGGCTTTGACATGTGGCCCATTTGGCACAAAAAGGAGTGGGAGGATTGTCAACCCATCACTGTTACCACTTTAATCAGCCTTTATAAATCTCGAGACATCACTTCCTAATAATCCAGTTATACTTTGCACAGTCCGCAGCTTGAAGCAAAACAAATCATCATTTTTATCCTTGCCCAATTTAATTCCTTCTCCCAATAGCATTTAAAGCATTCTTCGCACTCCTAACCTTGATTATATGTAGCATATGCTCAGTGCCATTATCAGTGCCACTGGAAAACTTTCAGTGCTATTATCCTTCCAAGGTTAGTAGCAAAAAATACAGAAAACTAGGAAGCCAAAAATGTTATTTTTAGATAATTAATACAATTTGAAATATGTGCAATTTTGTTTGGTTCTTTTCAATCATTAATGAAGTGCAATATATTCTTCAAATTAGAAAATTACAGTATGTTGTTTAGTTTATAGAGTCAGATTTTTAAAATGAACCTCTCTATAAAGGGTTTCAATCATTTAGCAAATGGCTGTTTCTCTCAATGTCAGTACATACTAAGTATTCAGAACTATTCTTCCACCCCAAAAGTGGAATAAGATACAAAATGACTTCAAGCATAAATGCCTTGTTCCCTTTAATTTAGACCACTGCCGGAGGTTTTGTTTGAAGAAGTGTGTTTGTGATGGATTGCAATGTGTTTGTTTTTCATTCTAGACAGTTTTTCAATGCTAAAATATTAATACGCTTTGATTGTCAGATTTTATCCTATATACAAATGTATCCTTCTATCTTGTGTACTATGTACAGGCTGTTATATATAAAATGTGTTCCTAATAACTTGTCTTTTAAGTAAACAGAAATAATAAAAACAGTTCCTTTGTGAAATGTTTTTAATTGGTGCAATAGTAATATTTAGTTTTTTGACTCTTTGAAGCTTTATCCTAAACAGCAAATGTGTTTTTTGTCATGTGTAGTGTAATAATAAAAAGTACAGTATTTATGCTATTCACCAAAACAAGCTGAAGGAATTAAGTATTCTGTCAAATTAAATATCTAACTATACTATTACAAGTATGCATTGATTAAGTATGCAGTTACAAAGATGATAATTTTTACCCATATTGTGAGCATTTTTATTGTGATGAGTGCTTAGCTTCAGTCAAAAAGTATCAAACTCAAAATTCTTGACATGTCAAACACGTTAGCCCATATTTCATTCTGACAATTTTGTCATATTTAAACTACTATATGTTTACATGACACTATGTTATACAATACAAAATGTATTAGCCGTATTTCCACTACAAATGTCATGTGCTGATGAATGTTAACGGAATGCTTATCAATTGGGTTTTGGTCAAACAGTCAAGCAGCTAAAGTTCTCTTTATAGATGCTAGCACATGGCCTAAACACATGCTCACATAGTAGGTTTAAACGGTAATATTGTTACTTTTTGTAGCAATGACAAGTATTCAGTTGGACACCAAAACATGTAGCAGCATACTAGCAAAGCTAATTACCTAACTACCTTGTTGTTGGTGGCTAGCTACCTAAGCTCACTAACATGCTGCTGGCTAGCTAGCCAGCTATTGTTAATAAGTAAGAAAGTGATGAGGACAAGCCTGCTTGTTTGCTGAGGTGTCATTTTGAACATTTACTTAATCAAATTTGCTGGCCGTGAAAAGCTACTCAAGCTACCAAACCTCTGCAACTCTGTAACATTCTGGCTTATAGCAGAATTATATTATAGTAACCTTTTCAGGCAACCATTGAAAGAAATAACAGCAAATAAGCATATGCACATATCTGAGCATTCTCTGTATATATCTGTACTTGAATACTACAAACTTTCCATAACCAATGTTTTTTTGACTGTTCATTAGTAGTCGATCAAACCTTAATAATTTGAATTTGATATTTTATCATATAATCTCAATGGGACTGAATTTGGTGATGATTGGTGAATTGTGATTATTATTATTCAGATTTATGCGTTAAAGTACTGTATGTTCTCTGTCAGAAGGATCATAGCGTTTCTACTTCTAAGATAATTTAAGCATTTTGTGATTGAGTGATTTTCTTATCTTTTATTTTCTCTTCCTTCCTGTAACATTTACCAAACAAAAAATATTTACCAACCATTTAACATTGGTCTTGAGCAAGCATGTCCCAACACAAAAAAATAAGTAATTTGTGTCTACTTGTGTGGAATTGTTGGTAATTATTTATCCCTTTTCTTATAATTGCTCCTGTAATTGAATCACTTTCCCTTTCAGCTCTGCAGTATCTGTACAGTTTTCACATATGAATGGGGGAGATTTGTTTTGAATCAAGCATAATGTTCTTGTTATTGCTCCATATGTGATTGCTTCATGTGTACCATGATGTTGGGCAAGCAGGAGACTTGACAAAAGTTGAGAAGCTTAGCTAGCTACATAATTATGCTTGAGTCATAATATATGACTCAAGCTGCTTAGCAGCATTCACCTCCCATTGGCAACCTTTGGATAGCTAGGCTAGGTTGCAAAATTATAGAAAACCCTGGCAAACTCACAGTGAGTCCAATGTTGTAGGACCTTTCAAGTTGGCAGAAGTTTTGTGAAGCCTATGTGTTAGAGCTAATGAAATTTAAAAAGCAATACATACGTATTGCAAAATTAGGTGACATTAAACCATAAAAAAATGGGTGGTTATGTAGGTTAGTAAGTGACCATACTAGATCCATTTTGTTATTGCTATAACTGACTTGATAGCTATGTTGCCAACATGAAAGCTTATGTTATCAGCAAAAAACAAAAAAATGTCAGCCGTGTTTCCATGTTATTTACATATTTATTCAACCTAAGTAGTCTGTGGCTTAACTGTAGTAGACTGTGGACAGGATTCGTAGACACAGAATAAGCCTGGTCCTGGACAAAAAAAAGATCTAGGACTAGGTTTCATCTGTGTTTGTGAAACAGGACCTGTATGTCCATTGTCCAATGCTCGGTCTTTCATTGCCAAATAAATTCAAGACAATATGGCCACCACAAAGGAATAGGTCAGTATGTCACAGATCCAAGAGCAGAAGCAGCTGTCATGACTTGCCACAGTTATGTTGGGACACAACTCATGTAAATGTCAAGTTGCTGTTTTTAAGTCATGAAATATCTTGAGGCACTGAGACGTTAGCTATAATTACATCTGTTTGAGAACATTTGAATGGCCACAGAATCCAACAGGACATAGGAATATTGGACACCAGTAGTTCTTATGATCAAGAATAGATGGGTCTGCCTAATTCATTTTTGAATGTGATACTGTACTAAAATCTAGTCTCCTAATATAATAACTGCTCAAGCACCAATAGTAATACAGCAGCAGATAACTAATAGAAGTGATGATATGTATAGCAATAAACCAACTCTCTTTGTTTATCAGATTTCCTCCGACTCCATTGGAGGTATGTATCTGTGTGTTGTTTTCTAAATAATTAAATGGTTTGTGAGGTGGTTTACGGTCAATCTGACACATTAATGAGAAAGAGCCATGTTTTAATGTGATTTATCCACTGATTAAATAGCCTTCCTGAAGGAAGCATGATAGCGGTAGTTAACAAGAAGACCTACAGTTGACAAGTAAATGAATGTGGGATATATGCTTTCTTGGTAGGAGGTGGTTCATTTTCCAAGAATCAACTGAACATACACCAACGGAGGAAGCAACTTACAGCTGGTGGTGCATAATGGTGTGGAGATTATCTTGATATACAGTATGATAAACACTGAAATAGGACAATTACAATTTTGATCTTAAAAATAACTTGGTAATGCACAGATGAAAAATGAGAAGGGTGCCAGTCCTGGACAAGCCTTGTATAGTGTGCATTCGGCACAACACAGTTCCAAATCAACAGCCCCTGAGGGGACCACTCACAGTGTACCACCGCTCCCGCCCCCCACCTCCCACCAATTGCCAACACAGACTCCAATTAGTGGTCCAACTAACAAGCAGTGATGACGCCTGCTCTCCAAATTACCCAAGACCGCATCTCTAAACACTGCATTGGGGAATCAGTCAGTTCCTCACAGAGGAATAATTAAAGGACCTTTTCTCTATTTGTTTCTCTTGATTATATTTCATAACAACCTTTCATATTGGACTTAACTGACTGTACTTCCCAAATGGTTACAATGTGGGACTCACAACATTGAGTTCAACCTTACAACCACATAAATCCAACATGCAATCTGGAAAATTGCGATTGCTACCCAGGGAGCCCACCTGTGGAAAATAGTATGTAACTGTACTGATGATGAATGGTCTCAACTCCCTCAGTAAAGAAATAAGTGAGATGTAAATGTTGACTCATATGAGATATGAATCTACATTTTCATCAGAAACAATGCATTGGGGCAATATCATCAGTGTCCACAATTTTGTTTACTGTTCATATTTTGTATTGGTTACATACCTGTATGACAATTACATTGCACCATTTTTACATAAGTACAACAAAAATATGAAGGGAATTAGTGGCAGGATTAGGAATGACTGAATCTCAAAGATGCTGAAGCTGTCAGGGAACGGGGCCAATGCTGCTCTACTGAACAGCTAGAATGCACCACTTCCAAGACACCAACAGAATCCTTAGTAAAGTCTCTACCCAGAGATTCTATAGTACAGGCATAACATGACGAGGTGGATGTGATTAATGATAGGAGCAGTGCTTAAGTGCACAACACAAACTGTACATAAAAATCAAGTCGTTTATTTCATGTTTCTGGCTTAAAACATCTTGTGTGGTTCTGTTTTCTGTAATTATTTTAGATAGGTGCTTTATCTGTAGATATATTGGACCTAGTGTTAGGTGAAAATAAATGCAAATTGAGGATTTTGATGGTAAGAGATACAGAGTGAGCGAGCTGGAGAACAGAAGTGCGTATGTGTGTTCATAAAAAAATCCCACAAAGGTTAGTAAAAAAAAATTGTACACGGCGTATGTATTTTGGGGGGCATCCATTTTAATGGAATGATATAAGTAAGCAATATGTCTACCAAGGCAAAGAAATGATCTTACATGACGCATCGTGGAGTGTCTGGACACAGAGCTAAGCTTTGGTTTATTGGCAATACATCTACAAACCCCTCTTTAGTGCTCTTATGAACTGGTTACCAACAGTTAGAGCAATAAAAATGGATGTGACATCCCGGGGTATACAGTCTCATATGCCATCTCAGCATCCTGGTTGCTCATGCCACCCTACTACATCACTCCTTCATTTGCCTCATTTGCACATCTAGAATGCCATTTAGAAATTGACATTTGTACCCACTATTATCCCACTTGTAACATTCACTATACCTAAAACTAGTGAACATTCTGCCCTCCTCTATCTGTTTTAATTGCACATTTAGCATTGCAGTTTGTACTGCATTTTCTTTCCTTGCACATCTACAGATTCCACCTGTAATGTACATATACTTAGTACTTGTATATACTAATTTTTCTGCCCTCTTTTTGCACTTCTGGTTAGATGCTAACTGCATTTCGTTGTACTGTTCAATGACAAAGTTGCATCTAATCTAAATATATCACAATATATCGCCAATCAGCATTAAGGACTCTATGCACACGGAATATAGGTAATTTCTATGCAACATCTAAATATCTTTTATTAGCATTTATACATTGTACACATAAACCTATATTTTATAAGAGGACATTTTTAAGATTACTGAAGTCTTCTTGAACAATACTATCCACTGCAGTCAATTACAGTCAAGTGAAATCTTAAGTACACCCAATGGAAAAATTTATTTTGCTTTACATATTTGGAGAGTTTTTAGAGAGTAACTTGGGAGGGTCTTGCCTTCCCTAACAATTACACACCAAGTCTAAGTTGGTCTTAACCAAATGGGAGTCTGGTAACATTGTATTAAGATCAAAAGACCTATCAAAGGCCCTGAGAAGAATGATAATTGATTGGTCTGGGAGGGGTTAAACTCAGTGACATTTATAGGGTTTCAAGCACTAACTGCTAGTTTCAGGTCCTGCCATAACATAAAGGGAATTTAGGTATAGACTTTGACCAGGCCATTCCAAAACATTAAAATGCATTTTTCTTCCATCATTGTGATGTATATTTGCTTGTGCTTCAGATCATTATCTTATTGATTGACAAAGGTGTGCTTCACCTTCAGCTCATGCACAGACGGCCAGGCATTCCCCTGTAGAATTGTCTGATACATAACAGAATTCATGGTTCCCTCAATGATGGTGGCAAGCTGCCAAGGTGCTGATACAGCAAAGCATCTCATGCATCTCAGCAAACCATGACACCTCTATGCAAACTGTTGGTATGAGGTTCTTAATAATGTAGTGTTTGTTTTTTACTAGATATAACAGGGCACATGTAGCACAAAAAGTTTGACTTTTGATTAATCTGTCCATTTTAGTATCTTCCTGATGGGTGTCCTGTGCATCATGTCAACATGGTTTAAAGATGAATGGTTATTGATACAAAATCAAACATTACATTTTTTAAATGGGCCATGCAATTACATGATTGCACGACTTGTTTTCAATGCCCTGGCAAAGGGCAGAAGTTTCTCACCAAAGTCTGACCGTATATGGCCCTGTCCATAGTCTCTTTGATGCAGTAAATTGTCCTGTTCCTTTGGCAGAAAAACACCCCCAAAGTATAATGTTTCCACCTCCATGTTTGACGGTGGGGATGGTGTTCGTGGGGTCATAGGCAGCATTCTTCCTCCTCCAAACATGGCGAGTTGAGTTGATGAACTCAGCCAGGGCATTGGAAATGGGTCGGGGATGGGTATTCTAGCATGACAAGGCAACAAAGGAGTGGCTCAAAAAGAAGCACCGTAAGGTCCTGGAGTCACCTAGGCAGTCTCTAGACCTTAAAACCAATTGAAAATCTATGGAGGGAACTGAAGGTTTGAGTTGCCAAACATCAGCCTTGAAACCTTAAAGACTTGATAAAGATCTGCAAAGAAGAGAGGGACAAAATCCCTCCTTAGATGTGTGCAAACCTGGTGGCCAACTACAAGAAACGTCTGACCTCTGTGATGCCAACAAGGGTTTTGCCACCAAGTACTAAGTCATGTTTTGCAGTGGGGTTGAATACTTATTTCCCTCATTAAAATGCAAATCAATTTATAACACTGACATGCATTTTTCTGGATTGTTTTGTTGTTACTCTGTCTCTCACTGTTCAAATAAACCTACCAATAATATTATAGGCTGATCATTTCTTGGGTCAGTTGGCAAACATACAAAATGGCAGGGGATGAAATACTTTTTCCCTCACTGTAACTACAGGTGAGCGATTTCAGAACTGTCATTTTTCAAAGCATTGGCTTACACTACAATATATTTCCTGAAATGTGTAGAAGCTTATTACCTAATTCAGTGTTATTGCTGCATTACATTATGCAATACAACAATTTCTGGACATAGGCATTGTTGTTTATGCAGTGGTTACAATGAATGCATAACTGGCCAAACTTGGTAATAAGTAGAAATGTCAGTAGAAGTTTAGTACATGGAGAAAGTATATTCAGAAATGTCTTACTGAAGTGTCTGATTTTGAATTTAAATAATCTGGGATTTAACCTCAGAACAACAAGTGCTAGAACATGATTCAAGCCAATAACTCCTGTGTCTAATAGCTTCTTTTGTTTCATTAATGTTTAATGTTCAATGAATAGGTTGGTGCATCTATCAACATCTTTAGTAGGAAAGGATGCATAAATACAAAAGTAGTAGAGAAACATTGGGAACTGAAACTGCAAAAGCAGCCAATGGTAATAAAGTGCAGGTATGTCTTGCTGTAAAGATCCCTTTGGATTTCCAATTGGAAAACTGAAGGTGGTCTGCTCATCCGCTCTCTTCTGCTTCCATTTGGACAGAGGTACTTGCGAAACCTATGAGAGAACAATTATAGGAACTACATAGTACATTATAAACGGATAATTTGCTGATTGGCTGAAAGACGTGGTATACAAATATCGGTCAATACTGTAATAGCAGTACATTGTCAATATAACAAAAAATATAATAACCATCTAGACAATTAGAAATGACTATAAAAAGGGGTTCAGGCATAACTAAGCAATAAGGCACAAAGGGGCGTGGTGCCTAGGACAGTATCGCTAAGTGCAGTATCGAGGCACTCAGCAATGCATCATGCCTAAAAGATCTTAGCCTTGGTATATATACCACACCCTGTTATTCCTGGATAATACCACAGTATTTGTTGATTGTCTGGAAGAGCATTTTGGGATGTTTTTTACATCACAATATACCAGACAGTCTAGTTGGAAAATATATTGGAAACCTTGCAATGAAGATGCAATGTGCCTTACAGATGCAGAATGTACTGGCAATAAAGTAATACAAAGCTCAATCAAACCTACATTGAATACATTGTGAAAGAGGGTTCAGCAAGGAACAACTTTGCTAGCTACTGTAGCTATCATTTATTTCTGTATACATTTTTTGACCAAACATGGGAAGTTATGAATGTGAATTCCTCCTGTAAGGTTGCACTTAGGGTGCAAGTGGCACTATGCTGTAGAATCCCACCCAAATGTTGGTAGTTTGACCAGAATTGTTTTCGAACTACACTGCTCAAAAACACTAAGGTAACATGTCAACTAAATTTCAGGGATGTCCAGTTTGGAAGCATAAGAAATTGTTAATCAATGTCACCTGTTTTGGTGCAAATGTAAGTGACTTCGGTGCACTACAGAGGCAACAGCAAGTCAACCCCCCAAAATTGAATGATTCTGCAGGTGGTGGCCACAGACAATCTCTCCTTATCCTTCCTGACTGATTATTCGCTAGTTTTGCGTTTTAGTGTCCTTGTCACTACTGGTAGCATGAGGCAGTTAACTGCAGCTCATTCAGGTTGCAAAGGCAGTCCAGCTCCTCCAGGATTTCACATCCACTCGTGCCGTCGCAAGAAGGTTTGCTATGTCTTCTGGTAGACTCAAGAGCATGGAGGAGATACCAGGAGATTGGCTATTACACAAGACAGCTGGACAAGGCTGTAGAAGAGCATCAACCCAGCAGTAGGACCGGTATCTTCTCCTTTGTGTGAGGAGCACTGCCAGGGCCCTACAAAATGACCTCCAGTGGTCTACTGGTGTGCATGTATCTGACCACCTTTCAGAAACAGACTCCATGAGCATGACCGGTTTGGTGGTGGGTCAGTGATGGTCTGGGTAGGCATATCCTTGGAGGGTGGCACAGACCTCCACATGCTAGCCAACAGTACCCTGATTGCTGTTAGGTACCAGGATGAAATCCTCAGACCCATGGTCAGACCTTACACTGGTGCAGTGGGCCCTGGGTTCCTCCTGATGCAGGACAATGCTCAGCCTCATATGGCCAGAGTTCCTTGATGACGAAGGCATTCATGCCATTGACTTGCCCTTAAGTTCCCCAGACCTGAGTCCAATTGAGAACCTCTGGGATGTTATGTATCGGTGCATCTGCCGCTGCCAAGTAGCACCACAGACTGTCCAGGAGCTCACTGATGTCCTGAACCAGGTCTGGGAGGAGATCCCTGGGAGGAGATCCCCAAGGACATCATACACGGTCTCATCAGCGGCATGCCCAGACATTGTGTGATTGAATTGTTTCCTTAATCCTTTTGAGCAGAGTAGTTTTGTTAAGTTTGGGGGTAATATAGACAGATTGACGTGACTGTGTTAGCCTTACTTGACTAGCTAGTAAGCAAAAGATAAGAATGTTTCCAACAGGCATTGCAATGGAAGTTTCTCAATATACATTCCCACATCACAACTGGGTAAAGTCCAGACAGAGCGAGTGACAAAATGTTGTGGAACAATGAAACAGTATGAATTAATTCATCGTACTGTTATGCCTAACCTAAACAATAAAAATGTTTATGTGCCCCCTACAACTAACTTAATCTGTCAACACTTTGTTATTAATGAGTTGAATTGGGAATGTTTGTCCATGGCTACTACAAAAACATGTGCTGTTGGGGTGCTACAGAATGTTTCAAAAACTGATTTTTTTAAGCACTGTACACTTGTGAAACCTCAGGTGTAATTAAGCAGATCAAACTCAGGTGTAGTTAATCATTGTGCCACTAGATGGAGGTGTGGATTAATCCAATCCATTTAAAAGGTTTTGGAAAATGTCACATCTGAATTTGCAGTTCAAACCAGAGGCAAAGCCACGGCTGGGCCAGGCTGGGCCTGTGCCCTGACAGATTTAATGCTGGCCCACCCAATCAGGTTGGTTTAACACTTTTTTATTTTAGCATAAAAATAAATACATTTGATTTGTTGTTTGTATTGTTTTCTTACAAATCAGAAATAGTGAAAATGGCAGTAGGAGGTACATCTAATCTGATTGGTTACATCTGATTCGATATTTTGATTCAATGTGGTTAGGCTGTCGGATGGATACGTCAATTATCTCTACAGTATAATTTCTGCCCTTTATAATGCCCTTTTTTTGGTTTGTCGTTCTCTTTCGATTCCTACTTTCTTCTCAGAATATGTGGCCTATAAGTAATATGTACATGTTGATTATTTCAGGTCTTTGGTCATGGTCATACTGAGAAAGGCTGTGTGTTGTCTGCAGTCATATTTAAAGATGTTTCTGCCCTGCCCTCCCTATGGTCTGCATAATAAAACTGTCTTTTTCGTCAAGGGAATTCTGTTTTTTGATCACATTTAAACTAAATAGGTCTGGTAGTTTGGCTGTATTTAGTTTTTGGGCCCAGCCACTTTTACTCAGGCCCAGCCAAACAACAACTTCTGCCTACGCCACTGGTTCAAACTGGTAAGAATAAAAAGCTATGTATATTAGCTAGATGCCAACAAGCAGCCGAGTGGTTTCAACACTTCACTAGTCCAAAGAAATTAAGATCTCTCACGGTTTAACTGATATTCTCGTGAGACTGCAATACAAAGCAGTAGGTTACAACCCAATCATACCCTTTCTTCCAACAACAACAACAACAACAACAACAACACTCATAACTTACGCTGGCGGATCCTAGTAGGCCAGATGAGTAGGCTGCAGAGGGAAATGGCTGCTGCTAAGGCCACACCCCCTGTCACAACCACCATGACATCTCGGTAGAACCACACACTGTCTGGACAGCTGGTTTGTGTGCTGTATACAAAAGGCAGCAACACAGAATAATTTACATCCCATTCCTTCTTTAATCCCCAATTTTGTGATATCCCATTTCTGATTAAAGTCCTGCCCCATTGTGGCAACCTCCCAGAGGCTCAGTACAGTCAACACAGAGATTTGTGTTTTCCAAAGCATATTTAGTACTGTTAGTAATGCTTCTTATCACAATGTTCACTCAACCATGCAGTCTGTACCATAATGCTTGTTTGTTGAAGGGAACACAGTCCCCACTCTAATACCATGACTTAGCTCACAGACACCTAAGACGCCACTAGAGCACAACGAGGTAAGGCAACAGTTTTCGATTACTACCTTTCAACCCCAGGTGGTGTTTGCCAATTGCACTGCCATCTATGGGATATCCCTGGGAGAATCAGTGTGAAGAATTCAAACCCTGGTCTTGCAATGTCGCAGGTAACAACAAAGCATTGACTTATTTACTGCGCCACTCAGGAGCCCCACAACAGAGGCTGTTTTACCCTAGTTTCTCTTGAGTTCAAAGTAAGTTGATGGTAAGGTAAAGATCCCAATCGGGTCCAAACTTACTTGCAGGGATGTAGGCTTTGAATTATGATTACACCAAAGCCATTGGCCAGCTTATCTGTGAAGCTCATCGCCCCGTACACAAAGGCCCCACTCTGCTGCAAAACAATGCCAGAGTAAATTACTATATTTGGTAAAATATTACCAAAGCGAAAAACATGATAACATCAGAGGAACACCTTCTATAACATACAGTGGGCTCTTACTGTCTGATTTCCAATCAGTTTGGCTGTCATGGAGAGTGACATGACCAGGATGGTGGCAGAGCCTGCACCAAGCATTACAGTAGCGCAATAGATGAGTTTCCCCATGTTGGTGTCGACCAACACCCAGGAAGAAAATCCTAGGATCAGCACAAGGCCTAGCAAATAGGTCATCTGAAGAAAGGGGGAAATTAGTTCATTCAAAAGGTGATTGGTTCACAAAAATTACATTGTTTCTTTTCCGGATAGTCTCAGGCAAAAACTCACACTAATGCCTATTAGCTTGCTGATTGGCTTCATGACCAGAGAACACATAAACCCGCTAACATACATCACTAAAGGGATTGTGGCGATGAAGTTCTGAAAAATAAGAAAAGAAACCTGACATTGCATCAGTCCATAACTGTTAAAACAACAAGGATTTGGAAGAATGGTTGTGAATCAAACAATTAGCATTTTTTATTTGCCTAAACTTAACCAGGTAAATCACAAATAAAACACTAAGGGTTCATCAGTGAAGGTTTTACTTTAAGGAAGAAAAAAATACAATGCAACTCCAAGGAAGGAATGCTTTATGGCACCTTACCTTCGGTAGTAGTAAAGAGTTCACAACATACATGGAGATGTATGTCTGGGACAAGTTGATTATCAACCTGGTGCACATGTACAGAAGCGCAACCTGGGACAAAAGAGGTCGGACGCAATATGTTAGGAATTTGAAATACAACATAGACAAAAACCCTTTACAGGACCTAAAGGTAGGCTAACAAATATTCGGAGAAGAGGTACCTGGTAGAATGAAGGCTCATTCAGCCAATTTTTCCACTGGAGAAGAGATTGGGGTGCACAGTTTAGGGGAGTTGGAGAGATCAGGGGACAACTCTCACTGTTCTGCAAGCCTGACTCGTCAATGTGATCAACCCCTTCTCTGGTCCCCAGATGAAAGAAAATAGAGAATGCTGTACCGATCCCCAGCACGATGAAGGAGAGGTTCTGATGGCAGTATAAATAAATATGATGTCATGTTCAGGTTTACAACCAGGAGCACATTCAGGTATCATGACTTTAAGTACAATCTGCTGCCTGGCCACTGGATTTGCTGTCCCCATTGGGAGCATAATTGACCACTTGATGCATCAGATATATACATATGCTGCGTACCAGAGGTCAGTCAGGAAGGTTAGATCTTACCCTGAATATGGGGATGTCAGCAATGCCCAAGCTATTTGTGACATTGGAACCTACAGTCGGCTGGGCCTGGAAGTTAAAGAGTAACCAGGCTACAGCATACACGGTAATATTTGCTACTACCGTGAACGCATACCTACAGTGAGAAAGATGGTGCAATGTTAAAAAAGTATTTTATGATATTTACTCAGATTTCATCATAGCATTTTCTACTATTTAAGGCAATGATATTCAAATCAATGGAGTCTTTGGATACTTGCAACTATACTAACTTGCTGAAGTAATCTATTAATTTCACCTGTAGGCAGTGAGCTCCACCTTGGCATTTTCACTGGACACCAGCTCTGGGATGAGGGACAGGTGGGAAATCTGGATGGTGGCCCAGCCAAACTGGAATACAACGATGAAGGGAGTGAAATAGATGAGCTCTACCCACTGAGGGGTGGTGTCACCACAGCCCAGGCATGGGTTAAAGATGAAGGGGAAGGACACTAGTAAACACATAGTGCCTGTAAGGGTAGAAGAACATGTAATTATGTAAGCTGAGAAACCAATGAACCCATGACAATCTGTCAAAAATGGTAGAAACAATCGTACCTGTTTCATGAGCCTGTTGTAATTATATTTAATGAGACCGTCTGGATATTATACTTTAGCTTTGTTTTTCAATAATACAGTATAATCCTGTATAATATTGTGATCATGAACTAGGATTATTTTGTTGGATGTTTTAAAACCTAAAGCTCAGCACCCCTACTTAGTACAACTCCGTCCTTGTCCCCAACCGTAGCCCACTGTAATCCTAGAGTTACTGATTCAAACCCAACTTGATCGGTTCCCTTATAAAGCCTACTCTATTGGTCACAGTGCAGGAATGATCCTGAATTTCAAGAGATTGAAACTGTTCTCTTATTCATATACTGTACAGCATATATACTTGTGTGCAATATACTGCTCCACCAATCTTAGCATTTAATTTACTTTAGAATGATATATCATTTTGATGTAAACCATAGAATACTACACTAGACTGTAGTTTCCTTCCATCATGTGTAGGACTTACTGTTGAACAATATAACGCACGTTGTTGTATTCTTCACCCATGCTCACACCAAGATTTGTACACTGGCTTCCAGTTGAAGCTTGAGTCTACGAGACCACAGTGCTGGTCATTTAACCAGGGGTCCGGGGCCACCTGGGGGCTCATAATGGTAATGCAGGGGCTCCTTAGAAAGATCTCCCAAAAACGATTTAAATAAAATCAAAATATTTGCTTGTACAGCTTATATTTGAAGATTGAAAATTGAAAGAATTACATACAGTATATCTAATAGCTGAAAGAACCGTTCCTGAATAGTGATGGAAGGAAAGTGATTTGTTCTGAAATAAATGAATGCGAATAAGAAAGGGCAGGACAATGGGGTTCAAGCGATATGAACCGCACCTCCCTACCTCAAGGCAATGATAAAAGCCTTCATCTCAAGCTGAGCATATTGCTTAGCCTCCACCAGGACAGACGTCTCCTGCCATACGCCAAAAATATCTGAAACCCGACCTCTTCAAAAGGGTGCATTTCTCCCACAAGTAAAACATGCATGCACTGATAAATCATAATACAGTAAATACTAGTTATATCAGCAGGAAACCCGGCTAGTGTATGAATATAACAACAGTATTTAGCACATAGTATACTGTATCTTTATGGGTAGCCTACTTTGATCCAGAAAATGTCTGGATCTTTCAGGCTCAGAGCTGCAATTCTGCAATAGTACAATGTAAGCCATCCATTACAACAGAGGTTTAGTAACAGGACAGTGACATGGGTCAACAACATCTTAATTGAAGACCATTGCTACTTACCAACTAAATGCCATGATTTTCTTTTGCCATATGCCGCACATCCAGCTTTTTGATCAGATTCAATACCAACAACAGGCGTGCTGATGCCATCTGCTATTTGACCTATAAGCAACAATACACCTGCATATGTGCTCTTGAACCCAAGGACAGAATGGTAGTAGATCAATAGGTAGGTAAACCATAATGAGGCGCAAAGGTCGTTCAAAAAGTGACCTGCTGCGTAAGACAACCGCCGGAATAGGGGTAAAGATCGCTCGTTAAAAAGCAACTGGTCAGACATGACGAACGATAATGCACTTCAAAATCAGATTAAAGTCAATTAAATATTATTCTTTACATATTCCCCCAAAACACATCATCTCAGCCTTCTCCATTGTGCCAGACTACTCCAAACACAAACAACAATATTCTTACGAAGCTTAAATAAGAAAAATTGGGATTACATCAAGCTGGTCCACTGCTTGATCAGCTGAAACGATTTAGCATAGAATCTAGGAGGTAGCCTGATCTAATCCTGAAACAAAAAGACATTTTACAGAGGCTATATGGCTATGTATAGACAGGCAGTCCAATTCTGATCTTGTTCTCATAAACGGGTCTTTTTTTATCCAGACTAGCTCTGAAAAATGATGTTAATAAATTCTGATGTGATCAGTCCGAAGAGCCACGATGTATTCCGCAAAAACAGCTTTCTCCACTCTGCTGTCAAATAAAGAAAATTACAAAGAAAATCTTAAAAAGTAAAACAAAAATGGGCCTGCCTCTGAAGACACATGCCAATCAATCCTAGCTTTCCATTGGCCCCCCAGAATATAAAAAATAAAATGCGGCCTGTCAAAACAAATTCTTTAATGTGATTGTTCTCCAATTATGGTTTCCAGTCTTGTAGAAATGGTGGTATTAAGTCATCTGATACGTATGGGTGGCAGAAGTGTAATAAGTTCAGGTCAGGTTTAAAACATATAAGAATGGCACTGTTGAACATGATGAGTCATGTGTAGTATGTTTTACTTCTTCATTTCACTTCACTGAAAAAGCTTAAATGACATGTTGGAGTGACTCCATATAAAGACCATAACAGACTATAGCACAGCATCACATCTTTACAATCTGTAAACTGTTTACATTGAGTAAGTCCTGTGTATTGGAGGGTTGAGTATTATTTGAGTAAAGCCTCAAAATCGGAGATGTGCTCTATCAAATCTGAATGATAACCAATGTGGGGAAGCAACACTACATAAAAGAAAATTCCTTAATTCAGTCCAAACACTGAATCCAGGGAAACGTTTGAATCAGGTCTATACTGTTTTTCTCAGATTGAGAAGTTTATGAATTTACACATGGCTTCTTCACTTTATGTTTAACGCAACCCTACATAAATGCACTTGTGTTTGCTTCTTCAGAAAAAGATTACATGTAACGGGGAATATTCTGACAGGTGATTTTGTATTTCCATTAGTCAGTACAGTATTAAAACCATGGCGGTTCAAGCGGCTTTGCTTGTGAAGTTGAGTCAACAGAGGATGATTTTGTTATCAAACATCTTATCTCATATGTTCAGACAACAACGCCCAGAACTAATGCAGCAAAGATTTCCAAACGTTTAACAGGTTTGAATCCAATACAAATGATCGGCAGATGCTTCATTGCAAACTTTAAACATACACTTGACATTCTTACTGGCTGCCTATAATGTTGATCTGCCAGAATCAACCAGAACTGGTTAGCTAGCAATGCACGCGTTTTAGAAGATTTTCTTTCAAAGAGGGCACCTGGCTAGAGATAACTCCAGCAAAGTAAATATCCCTTGACAGCAGAGGAAACAGACAGATGGCAGTTGTGATGGTGATGACAATAGTACCTCTACAGCGAATTAAACACTGGGCATGCCAGGCATCAGGCAATACTCTCAGATTAAAACAAGCGCACGTATATACGCAAGTAAATGAGAAACATTTTGAACACTTCAGAAAATGTAATTGCGGGACACTTAGGCTTTAAACATTTTACTTGGAAAGGCACAAACTATGATTTCCTGGTAAATTATTCTGATTTAAGAAATAAAACTGAAAAACAACTTGTTCATGTAAATTGACAACATTTTGACCTTTACTCAGCTATAAGCCTTTACAGGACTTTTCCTAGATCAGTCTTTATTTAGGTGTTTTTGTTTGTTAATTTAAAACCTAGAATGTCTCCATACTTTTTTCTTCCAAAAGTGCAATAAGAATACAGCTTAATATCTGTTTCTCTCAATATTCCACAGTACCTGAGGCCAGTGACTGTGCTACAAAGTCCACATTGACAGACAAAATAAAAGCCAGAGAAATAAAGATTAAAAAAAAGTCCAGAACACTACAACATAAAATTAAAAGTTCTTTTCAATCCAGGGTGTTGCTGAGGATTAAATTACCAAAAAGAAAAAAAAAAGAAAAATCATAAATATCCTCCAAATCTGGTTTAGATGAAATGCTTCCTGTTGCGGGCTCTGAGTCCAGAGTTATGATTAGTATAGTTCATTCTTGCCTCTTACCTTGATCCCACAAGGACAATTTTCTACGGAACAGATTTCTTTCTCGACTCATTGGCAGTCCCTTCAATTCAATGGCTGTTGAACAGTACATTTTCTGTATGGAATCTAGAATACAACTGTTTCAAACAGTCAATTTTTTTATATTCACGTCACGGTATTCACGTTTCGTTGTTACAGATTTTAATGTTCTCTCAAACCCACCTTATTATGCAGGTTTTTAAATGTTTCTTAATTTTCTTTTTATAAAGGCGCAAGTCTGTTTTGTCACCTATTATGTCTCTAGGATAACTGCATTCCTTTAAACACCTGACAGAATTTCTTTAATCACCAGTAGCAGGGCAGCACAGAGAGATAGAGACGAGAGAGAGTGAGAGAAAGATTGGGAAAGGGAGATTTCTGTATTCCAATTAAAAATTGACAGTGTCCAGAATGTTTCAAGTTCCCTGTGAAGTCTTCTCTTTACTTGTGCCGCTGGAGGGCTTTCCTCTTCCTTCTTTTAAAAAAACAACAGCACCTGCAGACAAGGACATAATTTAGTTTCAAAGGAAATTCATGTACCATTTAAAAATATTCATGTTCAGAAGAACAGTGAAGTTAACATTACAGACCTTAAAGGAGTTTCATTTGATAAATGTTTTCTTAAAAAAGCTATTTGAAAAATCAGCCTCAGAACCCATTTGATTTCGGTCTGTGACATAGATGTAGGGAGACCACGACCTGTCAACCCCTACAACAGACAGCTGTCTTACTTTGTATCATCAGCCACCTCCACTTCGGTGGGAGCGGTGATGGGAGCGTTGGAGTGTCCTGCCGTCGGGTCGTCAGTGTTCAGCTCTCCATTTGTTGAGCTCATCACCTGTCCAAGTGTAAAAAGGAAATTAAGATATGTCTATGCATGTTTTTTTAAGATCTACAGTGCAGTGAAAAAGTATCTGCCCCATTTGATGAGGGACTTTGGCAGATAGGAAGTCTTCCCAGGAGTGGCCTAACGTTCCAAACATTCTCTATTTGGACAATATTGCTCTGACTCTGATTCAGTGGTACCCCCAGTCTCAGAAATTGCTTTACAACATTCTCTAGACTGACATTTAATTGACAATGTTTTGAATATGTTTTGATTGAGGCACAATGTGGCTTTAGCACCTGTGAGCTAAACACTTGAGTCAGAGAGCAAAAGCCAAAGTTCGATTTACATTGGGCAGTGTTAGCCCAATATCAGGTCCGAATGTATACCAAAACCTGACCCTAATAATTGGTTGGAATACCTTAGTGGGGCTTTTTTTTCTCTCCTCATCTGAATATTACCTTTTTTGTTCTTTTAACTACTAGAACAACAACAAGAACCTGAACAAATTCAATTTGACAAATCTGACTTTTTCACAGCACTGTATAGGAAAATAATTATCTGAATTTAATCTTTGGGAGGGAGTAAACTGAACCATTAGCTCATTGTTACCCTTGAACAAATGTTTATGTTGCTTTCCAAAATTGGTCATTACTTCACAGGGGGCACTACTCCTCTCAAACACAAGATGGCCCATTTGTTCTAAAGTTTATAAGCCACAGGAAAAAAAAGCGCATCTTTAGAGTAAAGAAATAAAAATAATACAGAGACTGAATCATTTACCATAAGATATTAAAATCATTATATTACAATGTTGTGGTACAGCATTATTATACAATCAAAGAGAAATAGATAAAATATTCACAAAATCTAGATGTCATAAGCTGCTTTCATCCCTTCATGGTCTTCATGCTGAGTTTATACTCAAGCAGATCCGATATCACACCCATTGACAGGTAGAGAGAAAGGGGTTCCTGCCCTGGTAAAGGTTTCATATTACAGTGACTGTAGGCTTCTCCTGAATGGTCCCCTCCCTCCCCTGCTGCCCACATGAGTGAAGCAGAATAGAGCTGAGAAAGTGAACAGACAAACAAACAGAGACAGAGAGAGCTGGGATGGACAGACACAGCCATGCAAGCACCATGCACAGCAAGCAGTACCTTGACAGAGCCCCCAAGCCTTTCGGCAGTGAGATGCGACCCCAGTGTCTCCTTATTGGTCAATGGACTGGGCTGACGCAGAGACTCATCTCCATTGGGCTCAGACGACTGACGCAAAGAGCACAGGGGGAGGCGGATTATGGGAGTGGGAGTCAAGAGGTGGAAGGTGGTGTGGTGGTGAAAGGAGGGTGGAATGGGGGAGTAAATGAATAGAAGTCAACAAAAACAAACAAAATAAATACACACATCTTACGGGTGCCCTCCCGTAATATTGGCACACTTGAAAAATATGAGCAAAACATGCTGTGAAAAAAAAAAATTTGCCGTTCATCCTTGGTCTTTCATTTGAAATGCTAAAAACACTTAATTGATTTAAATGTATTGAAAAACTTAAATGAAATAAATGAAAATGTTTCTCCAAAACGCACCACAATAATTGGCACCCCTAGAAATTCTTGTGAACTGAAGTATACTCCCATCCATATTTTACATTTCTAAGTTCACCTGAATGTATAAGAATACTTAAGTGGTAAGCCATGTTATTCTGTTTCACTGGAGTATAAATGAGGTGACACACAGGCCAAATCCCCATAATCATCCATCTATATGGGAAAGAAAATCGTAATGATGTGCAACAAAGGGTTTTCAGCATCTCCAAACAGGAAATGTCTCTAAGAAAAAAAGCTCAAAGTTTGAAAAGGCCCCTTTCCACTATCAGGGCAATAATTCGAAGTAAAAAGCAACTGAAGATGTTAAGAATTGGCATGGAAGAGGATGTGTGCCTATACTGACCCTACTCACAGTGAGAAGGATGGTTAAAGTGACCAAAGAATCTCCAAGGATCACATCTAGTGAACTGCAGACATTTGTTGGGTCTTGGGGTCAGAAAGTTGTAAAACTACAATCAGATGCCACCTACCTAGCCACATATTGTTTGAGAGGGTTGCAATAAAAAAGCCTTTACTGTCAAACAAAACCCAAGCACCTTCCATTTGCCAAACGTTACTGGACCTTTCAACGGGACCATGTTCTATGAGACTTTTGGAAGTCTCATAGAACATGGCTCAATTATTGTTTCCAAACATTTGGAAACAAACAGCAGGTGGGTTTGGTGTTGACAGAAATATAGCCATGTAGAAAAGTGCGTCATCCCCATTGGGAAGTATGGTGAAGCTTTCATGTTGTGGGGCTATTTTTCTACCAAAGGCTCTGGAAAACATGTTAGGATACAGGTATCATGGACTCCATCAGGTACCAGCCAATGTTAGATCAAAACCTCACGGCCTCTGCCAGTAAAAACTGGGCTGTGGCTGAGATGTTCCAGCAGGACAATAATTCAAAGCACACCTCAAAATCAACACAAAAATTGTTCACTGACCACAGAATCAAGGATTTGTCATGGCCATCCCAGTCCCCAGACCAAAACCTGTGGGAAAAGCTATCGAAGAGTCCACAAGCAAGGACCAAAGAAACTGTAGGATTAGGAGAGATTCTGTCTGGAGGAATGGTCTCAGATCCATTGCCATGTGTTCTCAAACTTATGTATCATAGGAGAACTGTCATCTTGGAAACGCAAGGTTGAACAAATTGTCATATCTTTGTTCAACCTTGAACAATTTTAAGGTGGAGGCGTGCAAATAATTGTGGCACACACGTTACTGTTCAAAAGTTTAGGATCACTTGAAAACCAAAGAAATGTGTTTGAATAGGAAATATAGCAAAAAGAATAGGAAATATAGTCATAGACAAGGTTCGAAATGATGATTTTTTATGTAAACAATAATTGTGTCCTTCAAACTTTGCTTTTGTCAAAGAAACCTCCATTAGCAACAATTGCAGCCTTGCAGGGCCATGGCATTCTAGTTGTCAATTGGTTGTGGTAATGTCACACCATGCTTTTTGAACCACCTCCCCACATGATGGATCAGCTTGATGGGCACTTCATACAAACCACAAGGTCAAGCTGCTCCCACAACAGCTCAATAGGGTTGAGATCCGGTGAATCTGTTACAGACAGAATACCAGCTGACTACTTCTTCCCTAAAAAGTTCTTACAGTTTGGAGCTGTGCTTTGGGTCATTGTTCTGTTTTAGGAGGATTTTTTTTTTTCAATCAAATGCCGTTCACAGGGTATGGCATGGCATTGAAAATGGAGCAATAGCCTTCCTTCTTCAAGATCGCTAACCCTGTACAAATCACCCACTTTACCACCACCAATGCAACCAGAGACCATCACATCGCCTCTACCATGCTTGACAGATGGCATCAAGCACTTCGCCGACAACAAATTTTGTTCTTTGTGATCCTCAAAGTGAGATCTGTCCATCATGCTTTTTTCCAATCTTCTTCTGACCGGGGTCTGTGTTCTTTGGCCCATCTTAATCATATGTTTTTCTAGGCCTAGAAGGCCATAATTCCAGAGTCGCCCCTTCAATGTTGACATTGAGACTGGTGTTGTGCTAGTACTATTTAATGAAGCGGTTAGTTGAGGACCTGTGCGGTGCCTTTTTCTCAAACCAGACACTAATGTACTTGTCCTCTTACTCGCCCATCTTTTTAGCCAGTTGGCGCTGTTCTGTGAAGGGAGTAGTACACAGCATGGTAAAAGATCTACAGTTTCTTGGCTATTTCTCGAATGGAATAGCCTTTATTTCTCAGAACAAGAATAGACTGACGAGTTTCAGAAGAAACTTCTTTGTTTCTGGCCATTTTGAACCTGTAATCGAACCCACAATTGCTGACGCTCCACATATTCAACTAGTCTAAAGTTTAATTTCTTCTTTAAATTAGCACAACAGTACTCAGCTGTGCTAAAGTAAATGCAAAAGGGCTTTGTAATGATCAATTAACCTTTTAAAAATTGTAAACTTGGATTAGAAAACACAATTTGCCATTGGAACACAGGACTGATGGTCGCTGATAATGGTCCTCTACGACAAAGTAGATAATCCACTAAACACCAGTCGTTTCCAGCTACAATAGTTATTTACATAAACATTTGTCTACACTATATTTCTGAAACATTTTATTTAAATGGACAAAATAAATGCTTTTTTCGAAAACAAGGACATTACTAAGTGACCACAAACTTTTGAAGGGTTGTGTATATTTGAGGGAAAAAAAGGTTGTTAAACGATTTATTTTCGGTTGATATTTGACAACACTCAAAAATATAACCTTTCAAGATCAATAGAATTGATCAAAATATTTTTTTTCACAGCTCGTTTTGCTCATATAGAGTAAGATATGATGCAGAGCCTGGGTCAGAAACACTAAGAATCATGGCTTTTATTCCGAAGTAAAAAAAAATTAAATCAGAAAATTTAAACTGAATGTTTAAATGTAAAGAAATAAACGATCGGACCTTAAAAGGAAATGTACTCATGTAATCTCCTCCTGGCACAGCCAGAAGAGGTCACACTACCCCCCAGAGACTGCATCCTCTTAAGGTTTCATCCCATGGTTCCGCCTTTCTAGGGAGTTATTCCAACATCTTATTGGTTGCCCTTTGCTGTTTTACGCCAGGTTTCGGTATTAGAACTTTCTGAAAACTGCAGTTGTAAAAAGGACTTCAAAACACAACATTTGATTAATTATGTTAATAAGTTACACCGGACAAAAGGGCCAGGAATGAGAGAGACCACCGCATAGGGCAATTCTAAAACCATATGCACTTTGCATAGTAAGAAAGAGTAATAAAGTGGAATGAACTTGAATTGTCTTCGCAAAAGATATTACTGATTTGTAATGTTGATGACAGCGTATAATCGGATCAAGACTAAAATAGCATGCAAATAGAAAAAGGAAAAAAAAACATGCAATTTTGCCTCACACTAAGCAATCTTGTCGATGCTGATTTGTACGGAATGCATTTTCAACTCATGCAATTAGTAATCATCAGAGAGAGGGGTCAATATAGAAATCCCTCAAACACTTAAAACAATTTAGCTTTAAAATATTTAAGTACAATTTGAATAGTTTAATCAGTTCCCCTTCCTATTTGGTCAATTGCAGCAACATAGTAAGGAGCTGACTGAGGAGTTTATGGTATTATAAAACAGGCCATAATATAAAGGAAGCTGACTGAAGTCAGAGAATGTACACAAGGAGTCTGGAAAGTCAACAGAAGTGGTGTTGGAAGGCAGGGCACTCACCTGGTTTTTGGTCTGCTGTTGTGCTTTGTCTCTACTGGGCTGAGCAGGTGTGTCACTGGGGATAGGTCCTATTGGTGTAGGCTATGGTGGGCGAAAAAAAAAAAAATCACAGCATTATATCCAGGATGTCAAAGAAAGTGCTGAAACTAATACCGTATTTTTCAGACCATAAGGCGCACTTAAAAACCCTTTAATTTTCAAAAAAATCGTCAGTGCGCCTTAAAATGTGGTGCGCCTAATGTATGAATTAATTCTGGTTGTGCTTTCTGACCTAGAACCGATTTTATGTGGTACACAGCGCTCAAAAATCTATCAATATGTTTTAGTACGGCCTTGGTAAGCTACGAAGCTGCACTGCTTGATGGATTGAGCATTACGACCACCGTAGTCAGGAGCCTCGCGGAGTAATACAATATGTGCTTCAGTAATACATGTGTGTGCATTCATTCATTCCCTTTCTATAACCGCTGCCCCAAAAATGGCTCCTGTTAAGAGACATGCTTCCGAATGCACCTTATAACCTGGGGCGCTTTATGTATGAAAATAGTCCCGTTAGCAGTCGATCATTGATATTGCGCCTTATAACCCGGGGCGCTTTATGTATGAAAATAGTCCCGTTAGCAGTCGATCATTGATACTGCGCCTTATAACCCGGGGCGCTTTATGTATGAAAATAGTCCCGTTAGCAGTCGATCATTGATACTGCGCCTTATAACCCGGGGCGCTTTATGTATGAAAATAGTCCCGTTAGCAGTCGATCATTGATATTGCGCCTTATAACCCGGGGCGCTTTATAGACCGAAAAATACAGTACACTCGCAACATGAAGATAAAAAAATTAAATGCCATAAATCACTAACAAGTCACAATGAATCAAAATGTGGATGCCGCACAAACATTTTTTTAAATCTGCAGTGAAGGGGCAAGCATTTCACTCAAATATTTGAGTAGAAACAAGCGATGAACGTGACTCACAAGTGGCTTGCCAACCCAGTCGTATTCATAATCAAAGACATAGCCGTTCCTGTCAAAGAGGTCAGTGAAGAGTTTCCGTAAGTAGTCGTAATCTGGTTTCTCAAAGAAGTCCAGCCTCCTCACGTAGCGCAGGTAGGTTGCCATCTCTTCTGCAGCAAAGTACAATGAATTTGCATAAATTAAACATATAAAATAAAGAGACCTGCAGATTCTATATATCAAACCAAACCAAAATGGTGGCACTGACCGGGAAAGCTTTCACAAAGCACTTCAATGGGCGTAGCTCGCTTAGTATCCCCAATCTTCTGATACCTCTCCTTCAATGTATCTGCCTGGAATCAACAGAACAACAATTATCCTCAATTGTTCAAACAAAAGTCAAACAAGGGTCATATTATGTATGTGCCCAAAAGTATAGGACAATGTTGTGCTTTTCATCCTCACAGAAGACAAACCTACATGCTTTCCTCAAAGAGTCATATATAGCTCAGTCCATTTGCTGGAAGAAGATCTTGCATACAATGTTTGTATTCTTGCCACTCAGAAACTAACATTGTTCAAAGCCCACTTGGAAAAGACTCAATCCCAAATGAAAGCTCCCTATGCAGAATGACATTTGAATATTTGAGTCTTGTTGAATCATGAGTAATCATTCACCGGTAGGACTTCCTACGTGCTCTGGGCATTATTGACCTAACATAAGCCAGACAATTTGTTATTTTGACTGAAAGACTCAAAGATTTGAGTCTGTAAAAAGAGTTCTGAAGGGTAAAATTAAACTCAACCATCTAAACATTAGGTTTGTTGCAGACCTAATGTAAATTGTCGACTGATGTAATTGAATTGCTGACATGGGCTCTGACCATAAATTGATAAATAGCAGGCATTCCCATTGTTCTCGTTTAATATTTTTTTTAGAAAGCAATGAGATATGTCTATAGAGATAACAAAATACACATTAAGTGGGTGAAATAGAACAGATTTTATCACTTAAAAGTTGTTAAAACTTTAACTTTGCCAAGTATAATGACAACAACCACCTGGGAGAAGAGAAGAATGTGCCTATTTGAATTCTTAAAAATAATTTCTAGCTTGCAGGAGTAGAGGTAGCCGGTAGAAGTAGCTCAAATATTACAAAATGTTTAAGACCCCTGAAAGAAAAAGGGATCCAATACAGAATATGCAACAACAGAAATATATATTTTCCAAATAGCAAGCCACCTTCAAAAAAATCAGGGTATGCTTTTAAAGCACCATTTACATGGTGTGTTCCCCTAGAAGTTGTTACTATTTCCAGAATACTTTAAAACAGGAAGACAATTTTCCTCCAAGGGACTAAGCAGCGAGGTATATGTGCATCAGGTTAAATATCATTAAACTGTGTACCTTCAGGCCCTGCCAGGGAAGGCTGCCTCGGAGAAAGTACATAAACATGTGACCCAGAGCCTCCAGGTCATCCCGTCTGCTTTGTTCTGGAGGACAGTAGAAGAGTTCATTATAGGGATTCCCTTTATTAAAAAGGCAGGATGGAAAAATGACTAAAACCATGTAAATATGCAAAAAAGAGAATGGACCTACAGTAAATTAAATAAGTATTCAGTCTGTTAAATGTTTCATGTAGAGTCACACATTGCAATTAAAAATGTACCAAAGTGAGGTTTATATTATCTCCACAAAATTCAAAGTAATCTATGTAAGAAATATTTTAGCTTGAAAATGTCAACAAAAAAAGAACATATAGCACTGACAACACATGTGTGCGGCAATTACATTTATCAGTGTTCTTGTGTAAGCCTCTTAAAAGCCTTGCATACCTGGACCTGGCGAAATGTACCTATTATTCTAACATTCTCCAGTCCCGGTTAACGCGCCAGTGACTAAAAAGTAATTATTAAGTCAAGCAATCATTAAAAAAAGATGTCATAACTTCTCCATTGTTGGTTATTATCCCACTGGAAAGGGAATTCCTCTTCCAGTTTCTGCTGTCAGCTTTCACTTTCGAATTTTTGCCTATGTTTATTTTTTATATTCAGGTATATATATGGTAGATCATTATTGTCATTTCTACAATGTGGACAGACCATCACACTGTAGTTGTTAAAATCATGGTGACATTGCAGAGCAGTTTCTTTGTACAGCAGTTCGGCATAGAAGTCTGACCACACAGTTGATCTGTCTGGATGGTATAATACATTATCCACAGGACATTTGTTAACTTGACCATACTCAGATAATACTAAGCTATTTGAAGTCTGTATTTTATTTGTTAACCATCTACAAGTGAATAAAGCTTAAAAAAAGAAATGTGTTCGTGTTCCAAATGGTATACTTGGAGGGATCTTACATGTATAGTATAAATGGGGACTTGATGAAAGTTAATGTACCTTAAGTGATCTGTTATGCCAGCTTTGAATCCAGTATTAATTTAGGCGTGCCTATACTAAAGGGAATACTTATTTAACAGTGATACATATTTATGAATATTTTATTTTACCAACCAAGTCAATTAAGAACAAATTCTTATATACAACGACAGCCTGGCAGGAGGGGAAAGGCCTCCTGTAGGAAAAGGGTGTAGGGATTAACTAAAAAGTACAGACAACACAAACAGACAGCACAGAAGAACAGCATAGTACAACTAAAAAGCCAGAAACCACCCACACATAAGAACACCAAAACTATGAGGAAACTAACAGGAAACAACACAAACTACAAAAAGGCAGACAGCAGAGCATGACAACAGTGGGACAGGGCTGAAGGGTATCAACCCAGCAGCAGGACCGGTATCTGCTCCTTTGTGTGAGGAGGAACAGGAGGATCACTGCCAGAGCACTACAAAATGACCTCCAGCGGGCTACTGGTGTCTATGTTTTTGACCAAACTTTCAGAAACTGACTCTATAAGGGTGATATGAGGGCCCGACGTCCTCTAGTGGGACCTGTGCTCCCAGCCCGGCACCAGGCAACTTGACTAGCATTCACCAGAGAATACCAGAATTGGCGTTGGCACCTCATTTTCTTCACAGATGAGAGCAGGTTCACAATGAGCCTGTGACAGACGTGAAAGAGTCTGGAGAAACCATGGTGAACATGATGCTGCTTGCAACATCATCCAGCATAACCGGTTTGGCGGTTGGTCAGTGATGGTCTAGGAGACACATCCTTAGAAGGTTGCAAAGACCTCCATGGGGTAGCCAATGCTACCCTGACTGATGGTAGGTACCGGTATGAAATCCTCACACCCACTGACAGACCCTTACACTGGTGCTGTGGGCCCTGGGTTCCTCTTGGTGCAGGACAATACCCAGCCTCATGTAGCCAGAGTAAGCAGTTCCTGGATGACCAAGGCGCTGATGTCATTGACTGGCCCTCACGTTCCCCAGACTTGAATCCGATTGAGAACCTGAGACGTTATGTATCGGTACATCCAATCAATCAATCAAACCAATAGTGATGAACTTCAGTGGCTTGGAAAAACTCCTTAAGAGGGTCAAATTTAGGAAGAAACCTAGAGAGGAACCAGGCTCCAAGGGGTGACCAGTCCTCTTCTGGTTGGGCCGGGTGAACATATTTAGAGTCCAAATTTAATAGTTCAATGCATGTGGGCTAAGCCCAGAATCTATTTAAACCTAGTCCAGATTGGAGGCAAAACCGAAGGGACAAGGACAGGCGGGGATCAGCAGTGGCATCAAGTACACATCCAATGGCGTCAAGTAGCACCACAGACTGTCAAGGAGTTCACTGTTGCCCTGATCCACACTGAGTCACATTATGAGTTGCCATGGTGAAATTCACATTGCAACAGCCTGTGATTTCAACTGTTGAATTCAATAATTGGTGCCAGTTTGAATCCAGCGCTCAATCGGTTGGTGATATTGGTTTCCATTGACCGTTGTTACGTCATTTTGTTCACAACACATTGCACAGTGTACTGTAAAGATTGAGCATTAATATATTTCATTCATTAAGACTCAATGTGTGACTTAGGTGTACCCTTCATTTTTCTGAGCAGGGTATAAATGTGGTTCACAACTGTTCGTGGTTTGTAATATTAGGGTTACAAAAGTATGTGATACAAAAGTGCTTCATACAAAAGTGACTTTGATGGCACAATTATTCCCTACATGATTCAGAGCTTGTTTATCCCTTAAATACAAATTGAGTGAACTGCGCAGAATTTTTGCCACCAGGAAATGACAGAGGGACATTGATTGGCACCTTCTGCCATCTCATGGAAGAGGGGGAGGGTGCAGTAGTCCTTCATCAGGTCAGTTCCCGGCGGTTTCCTGCCAATTAGCCGTAAATAAATCACTCAACACGAAGATTTAAAAACCTATTTCAACTCACTGGTCAGCTCTCAGTTCAGAACGATTGTTTGGTTCGGAAACATTTTATATAAAGTGAGATAGATAATCAGCTACGACAAAGTGAGGAAGTGGAGCTATTCCAGGAACTGTCCCTTTGAAATGTAGGATCCGTTTTTGTACACACCCAAAATCATTTCTGGCGAGAAAATGTTTTGAAACTATTGTTATATTATAACTTCTGAATAAGTAATTTTTTTCAACTACAATGGAAAAATACAATATATTCACCTGTCGAGCCCCTTGTGAAATAGAAAGAAAATGAATTGCACAGATACAACATCACCCAATTATCCACTACCACAGCAGCAAGTGTAGTCATTATCAGTTCTCACCTTTCCCCAAGTGTGTGTTGATGCTCATGTAGCGTGCGGTGCCCGTCAGGCTCTTGTGCTCCCGGTACGGGATGTGTTTTTTGGTCTCTGGGTCAATGTATTCTTTGGCCAGCCCGAAGTCAATGATGTGGATTGTGTGCTGCCTTTTGCTGCCCGGCCGCCCCACCAAAAAGTTCTCTGGCTTGACATCCCTGTATATCAAGCTCTTTGTGTGGACAAATTCCATCCGCGTTATCTAGGGAGAGTTTAGACAATATGTCAAACGTCTTGACACATTGGTGAGAACAGAGACAGCTGACAGAATGGAGATTCAACAATTCACTGTCTAATTCTACGGTTGACAATCTGACTGTTCAGAGAATGAAAAGACAGCCTTAGAAACTATTGGTTGGGCACCTATGTGTGAGGCATTTGACTAAATAATTCCATCCTCACCAGCTGTATGGCTATCATGAGGACGGTCTTGAGAGAGAAGGTACGGTCGCAGAGGTCAAACAGGTCTTCCAGGCTGGGCCCCAGCAACTCCAGGACCATGGCGTTGTATTTTCCACATGGCCCAAAATAGTACACCTGAGGAATACCCTCTGCAACACAGACAGGCAGGTAGACAGGTTTAGTATGACTGGGAACACACAATTCACAGGGAGAAAGTGAGCATCCATCTGGTTTTACATTGCAAAGAGCCACAGATATTCTACAGCCCATTTAAAAGGGTTAGAGGGTGAATGTCTGCACGACATGGTGAAGACAGAGGATATTCATTCTTGATTTGCTGACAGACATGAATCAGCCTACTGAATCATGTTGATATTGAGCAGCCTACTGAATCATATTGATATTGAGCAGCCTACTGAATCATGTTGATATTGAGCAGCCGACTTTGTGCTTTTGAGTGTCTCTCATGTGAGTCAACACAGGTGCTATGGCAACCATGACAGCGCCGAAGGCAGTTTGGATTAAAACAGCCCTGACGGTGACCAAATGGTTAACGATGATGAAGAACAATGACAGTCATAACCACTAAAACAACAGCGACTCCTTATTTTGAATATGAGGAACCCAATGGCCATTGTGACCTTATCCTCCAGGCCTCCAAGGCCACATGCATTTCCAGGTCATGCCACACCAGTCTAGACCAGAACTCAATGTCTGTGTTCATTCCACTACTTAGCTTGCCAAAAGAAATGCTCCCCCCCAACAGGCATGTTTGGCCATGAGCAAAACGCCTCAGAGATGAGAGAATCAGCAGCTCTGGTATCACGGCAGGCTGGCCCTAGTGTGTGTCTGTGTGAGTGTTGGGAGAAGGGAGGGGATTAGAGCCAGGCTCACCTGATTCACCCCTCATGTCACTCCCACAGGGAAGCTGTGCAGATCCCACACATCCACACACCTGGGGTGCTTCAGGCTGACAAATTTAGTCAGGATTTGTCAGGAAATAATGACGGACAGGGTAGCAGTGACAAGAGATCAACCAGGAAGCTGAGTCATCACAGGCTGGCCAAATCTGGAGGGAGGGCATTCAGTCTTGCCAACGCACAAGTGAACTGGAAAGGACTCATGCCAGACCGCTCGCTCTTAAACAAGCCTGCATCTACAGTACTCCCTACTGGGGAGCTATGGATACAGTATTAATAACTGATAGGACAGAAAAACTATCTGTGAGAGAAATTGGCTAGAACAAATTATAAATAAACAGAAACTGTTCAAACGCCATATCATAAACATGTACAAGGTGTGACTGGTTTCCTGGAAATAATACTTAATCACAAATGACAGACAGAATTATCAGCTCTGCGGTCCGTTATAGCAACACAAAGGATCGAAGTCTACTCTGCTGCTGTCAAGTGCCCTGTTCACAACCCACTCTCCCAAAGCATGACTGAAACGTGTAAGGAACAAAACGGTGTATTGTCTCCAACAGTGGCCCCTCAGTCTGAGGGCCGTGCCAGTCAATGTTGCCCTACAATGAAATGTCAATGCTTAGGCCAAGCCTGAGAGGGAGGCGTTCTCTATTAAACATTTAGAATGCAGAGTGCATTGGAGAGAAAAAAGGTGCTGGTTCCATTAGGCCTGGCGACGTTGGGGAGATGGAGACACGCCGAAACATGATCGTCCAGCCGACCTCCCTGCCCTGTATAGAGCATGCAAACCGACTGCTAGGTCATGTTTTCCATCACAGGCAGGCAGCACATCAAATATCCACACTGCCTTGGACTAGAAGAACTGGATGGACCACACGAAAAGAACATTCTGGCACTGATTTCTCTCTCCCAATATATCAGGGCAGTGGGCATAATGACAGACAGAACCCATCCAGGCCTTCGGGGAAAGCCAGGATACTGAACACGCACATGCCGTGTTGTCGTCTGTGAAATCCGAATTTGCATAGAAGGACATTTGACATGTACCCTGCTTTCAAAAAGGGAAGAACATGCTGTTGAATCCTGACTGTGTGAGCTCAGTCAACCAGTCATCTTTAATGTAGATGAGGTCTCAAACACCCCATTCTCATTGGTTATTGGTGGGCTTAAGGTATGGCCAGGCCAGCTAGTGTATGTGACTGTACGTGCTGTTCTAGCGATTGGGTTCTTTCCAGGGTTGGAGAGATAAGCTCCTCTTCGGCTTTAAGCACCATGTAGAGCTGACACTACTACTCCAGGATTAGTGGCTGTGGAGTCCAAGTTCAACCCAGGACTTAACCCTTATGTTATGTCACGTTCGTGGAACTACAAGTTCGTCATCTATCTGTAGAAGGGCTACACAATACACAATCTAAATTAAATAGAAACTGCTAAACGGATGTGCAATAATCAATCATATAGAGCTCTGAAAAAATAATGAGGTCCTCACTCAAAACATTCCTCTTAAAGCTTTTTGAAAAGGAAAGAAAAAGGTGCAGTGGTCATTTTTTTCCCCTGATCTATATATTAAGCGTGCAAAATTTTGAAACATGTCAGCTGCATATAATCTCCATTTTAAAGTCCACAACTTAGTTTTTCCAAATCACATTAAGCCCCGCCCTCTGTCACTTAAGGGCAATTCTGTGACAAAAAATAACAATAACATCAAATCTATTTTACACCCATAACTCTGGTATTTCCCTTTAAAATGCCAGAATTGCAATCGTAATATTTAATAGAACAATTCACAAACCACAATTAAATGTTTGCACATTCTGTGCCGCCCTAATCTGTACCATAAACTTTCACCAAGACAACAGCGCAAATACACTACAAGTGTTGCCATGCCATCAGAACCCTGTCAATGTGACAGGTCAATTATATATTATTTCCTCCTTATTTCCATTCACAAGACAGAATTAAGGTAAGCGCCAGTCATCCAGAATTGAATCTCAACAATATGTGAATCTTGGACGTGACGCAACGTGAGTAGTATAACAGCTGTCATTCATTTCAAGTGAGGCATTCCTTAACAGCTGATGGCAACGCCTCACACACACGGAGTCTAGTGTAGCATAAGCGTTAGACACTTCCTCACTATTCCACACATGCATGAATGGAAGTAGCCACCAGTTAAAAGGCCAGTAGCAATGTACCATATCAACCCGTCCACAAAACCTTTTGTGGTTAATACATAAAACCAAGACTTGTTCAATTAAATCTTTCAATGGCCGTCGTGTGTTTGTGTTTAGTCAAGAAATGCCTTGTTTCTCCGAACACATTGTGTCAATCAGAATCCCTAGTTGGATAACTAGCATATCTTAAGGAAGCCCAAAGAGATAATACCGTTTTGTCCAGCAGAAATGAAATTACTTGGTGTACTAAAATAATAATGACATCAAATAAAAACAAAGTAATATAACTGAATGAAATACACGAGTCACTAATAGCTGGGTAACTACCACTATGGTGTTCCTATTGTTTTATGTTATAGGGTTTCAGCCACTGTCAGGGAGATTGGAGCTACAGCTAGTTTTGTCATTATTTCCTAATACATTTCATGTTTCAAAAGAGTAATATAAAAG
>JACXGJ010001723.1:53538-77570 GCA_016801105.1 Esox niger
AGCAGTTGTCGCAAAGTGCTTTCACAAAAACACCCGACCTTAAACCCCACGGAGCAAACAACAGTAGTGTTGAACTTCAGTGGCTAGGAAAAACTCCCTATGAGAGCCGAAATTTAGGAAGAAACCTAGACAGGAACCAGGCTCCGAGGGGTGACCAGTCCTGTTCTGGCTGTGCCGGGTGAACATATTAAGAGTCCAAATGATTATTTTATATAATGAATTGAATACACCAGTGGAAACAACTCGACTCATCTAATGGTGCAGATTAACCAGTGAATATCTAACGAATAAACCATAAACAACCATATTCGTATCACATTTAACAAACCTGGAAGACCAAGTGGTGTTGTTTTTAGTAAACGCTATCCTTTTAAACGCTGCATCCTCTTTAACTGTGTCCATGAACTATTGCTGTTCATCACTATAACATGATAATAAAGTAAAGTGATAAACACAAAATCATAAATATTTTCCAATCTGCAATACACATAGTTCCTATACACATAGATATTCCCTGTTACAGATTATTTCCAACAGAACATTTATTTCTAAGTGTACAGAAATGACTGGACTTATTAGAAAATGTTAGCATTTTCTAAAGGCGGCAATACCCGTGAGTAAGGTCTTAGGCTTATATTTCTGATCATTGCCCAGTTTTAAGTTTCACATTTAAGTTCTTATAGTGAGGGTGCAATTAATATAATATTAGCTATTTATGATAAAAACACTGGGGCTGGAAGTAATTTAAAACATGTGTTTATGTTCAGTATTTAAATATCAATTCAATCCATATATCCATTATTTAAATAGCGTTTGCATGGCAAAGATAGAAAAAAACTAGTGCCACGTTATAGCATTGTGCAGCCATCCTATTAAGTGGATGACCAACCCTGTTGGTCAGCTATGCATTGAGACGACTGTGTCAATGAATTGGCTCAATGTTCAGCATACGCTGACTCGATGCTTGAGACTGCTCCCCGGTGCTAATTGTCACAACGCTTATGGCTGATACTCGCCCTGCTAATTGGCAATCAATCTAATTTGACCTCTGTAGCTGCGTTTGGAATTGGGATTTAGTTACTTCCAAAGTAGCAGCGATCTTTCATGAGCGGTTTGTCATTTTGTCCAGCTCCTGTAATTGCCTGACCAGGCATTCCAACTGCTAGACTGTTCAGTTAATCTGCAAAGGTAATCCAAGAACCCCAGTTAACTCATGAAACCCATTGAATTCTGTTACCTATAAAGACGGAACCCACATTTCTGGGACTAATCATGTATTTTGGTTATTAATGCGACCAGGGACTTTGTGTTGAAACAAAGATCTCTGCGCACAATGAGACCAGAGCAAATAGTTGGGGAAGCCAGACAAAACCAATCCTGCAGTACTTGTGGGACTCAAGGAACTGGGGTGCCTAGCCTGTACTACAGTATGCTTTGTTGAATTGATGCCAGGTCTAGTCATTCAAGAATAGCTGACAGAAAGAGATGGGCTAGCCCTTTCCCCATGCTTCATGGGAGTTTTCTTGTGCCCTCTTCAGGCTATCCAGAAACAGACCTGAGACAAGTGACAGAAGCAGATGATATATGATAATCACCCTACTGCACAGGAGAAGGCCATCTATAAATAGACTCTCCTAGACACACATAACGTCCAGCACACCAACTATCTATTAACACTGGAGCTGCTGCACTTGCCCAGGGACAGAAAGCTGGCTGGCAGTTGATCAGCTCTATCAGACAGACACTTGTGATATTCTAAAAACACATCACAAGATGCAAAAACATGTACTTTCTATAATGCATGTATAAATTAAGAAAGACGAGAGAATAAATACTTTGATTTCAATTCAGTGATTTCAAATCTGATTTCTATTTTCCAACATGCTCTGTAGGATTGATTGTATTGAAGAAATGTATAATTTCACATGTAACAAAATTATGTCAAACATTTGCAAGTACATTTCTCTCCCTTCAGTCTCAAAACAACTTTAAGTTGGCTCCCACAAATTGTGTATGTACAAATTACGTATGTTTAACTTAACATGCTATGCTCACGGCTATCTGCTGTTAACTTACGCTGTTGCAGCCATCTATGGTAATAACTATAGAGCAAAATATTGCATTTAACTCAGCTAACCAAAATAAAATGTTGTTTCCTTGCTTTATGATAACAGTTTACGTGAGCAGTCAAATAACTGTGATAATAGATGGCTTCATATGATCACCATCCTTAAATAAAAGGCAGTTTATTTGGATGATCTGTCATATTTTCAAAGTCAATGAAAAACTTCACAACTTCTGCCAGGGCATGCAAACATATGAGCACAACTGACACAGGACAGTCAATTCGTACCCAAGCAATATACCAGTCAAAAAAAATTATGAAAGCGCAAATTAGCAGGAGAGAGATGCGTTACACCACAGACTGTCTTCGCTTCCCATTTTAAAATAGGGATGTCTTTATGAAAATACTAAACTGTAGATCATAAGAAATCTGAGACTGCCCAAGTTATAAAATAAAAATTCAGTGGACGTAATGCAGCAGTTTTGTCTTTTGGACCGATCCAATTGGATATCCCTCATCTCTGACGTATTTCGGATCGAATATGGCCTACTTCAGATCCCAGTTGGATTGGGCACTGACTGACGTTGGATAAAAACCCTCAGCGACTAGCAGAACTTTTTCAAGTAACTCGTGAGGATTATCCTGGTTTAGGACTATCCCGGTTATGGAATTTCTCCACAATGTCATAATCATGAGAATATTGCATCGCGATTAGTACTGACATCGTCTACAGTCTCATCCCTATGGTATGGTACGTAAGAAGTGCCCATCAAGCCAATCCCCCATGCTTCAGGAAGCATGGGGAGAAATCTCTTCAGATTACCTCAACAAATTGACAACTAGAATGCCAAAGGTCTACAATTCTGCAATTGCTTGATATGGAACATTCTTTGACAAAAGCACAGTTTGAAGGACACAATTATTAAATTTATCATCATTATTTTGAACCTCGTCAACCGTACTTCCTATTATTTTAGCTAAATACCCTAACACATTTCAAGGGAAACAACGGCATTTCTAAATGACCTCAAACTTTTGAACAATAGTGAATAGTTTGCTCTTTTTTCATTGCCTCAAAATATTCTGATGCCCAATTTGTGATTATGGTTATGCCTCGCTGCAACATTCTCAGGAGGCACCACAACATAAGCGGCAGGCCTTGGATGTATTCTTTTTATGAGACACAATCCAGGCACTAGAAGGAACAATGAGAATACACTTTTTTTGTGTTTTGTGTGATGTAAGTGTGTGATATAGAAACATCAAATGATTGTGTGCCCTTCCTGTTGTGAATAACTTCTTTCTTTTAATGACAACACAAATCACTATGTAGGAGATATTATAATCTGAAAAACGACCCAACTGTGCCAGCTATAGAAAGATTTGTCCATATGAACCTTTCAATTTCCCTATGGGAAGAGACTATTCACTGGCAACTGGCAATCTCCTGCCAAGCTGAGACCATGGAAAGTTTTAGCCAATCACACTATACATGCAAAACAAGGAATACATTGCCCAGGCCATCTGACTGTTAAGAGGTGAACATAAACCACAACCTTGCCTTAGATCTCAAGAAGTACAAACTTGATGACTTCAATCTCAGCAACAATGAACATGAACCACTGACTTGTTGAAAAGGAATATTTTCAGTTTTTTGTGCAAAAATAAAAATCTACTGCCACTTTAGAGCAGCCCACTACTACTTTGCTTAAGCACACTGTATTTTTACTCCAACTGAAACCTATAAGAATCACACTTAAACTTAATTTATGCTAAATGCTGGATTGTTTACAAGATCTTGTAAGAAATCTTGTTAATAATAATCCTGACTACAGACTCCTGAGTTAACATCACTTAGAAAACTTTCAGGTGGTTGGTATGGTAAATTAACTTTTTGCTTAATAAAAAGGTCTCAGCATTTAGACCAGGTTATTCACAAACTGGGGTTCTTGGACCTTCGAGTACCCCCTGTGGATAGCCCACAAGACCAAATAAAGGTAGAGGAACCTCAGAATGTGGCAAGAGAATGTGAGTAGTTTTTTATTTAACCATGGCTACGAGATGTTTTCAGCATGGGGAGATGAATCGTGGTGTTGGATATCTAACATATGGGGGATTTGTACCAGTCAAACACAGCACTCGTTAACCTTGAGCAAGGACGGATGACACGGGCCTGTCGGCAAAAATGACCAGTCACCCCAGCTGACAGAAGTGTATCGGCCCAGTGGCAGAAGTAATCTCGTCAGGGGGACTGCAACTGTGTATTTAACCAACCTGAACCAATCAATGAACCACTGCATACATCAACCAATAGCAAGCTTTTTAGGCTAGTGACAGAACACAGCTGGTAAAGCCTATGTTAAAACATACTACTAAAAACAATCCAACAAACCAAAATGGTGATTCGACCCATGTGCTCAACCAGGATGAGGTAAAATCCAACGCACAGACAATGCAGAGGTTTAGGGATCCCTTTTGGCACTCATTCTTCCTGCATAATCTTAAAAAGAGTGCTCCCAGGATAAACAAAGGTTAAATTTAAAAACAATTAAGAGCAGGATCACAGCACACACACTGAGTAACAAATCATTCATTGGTTTTTAAAAAGCAGTGGTCTAAGGTCAGAGACAGATTTTGCAATATGTAGTGAATTCCTAGAGGATCAAAAACACTAACTTCCGGGTATAAAGTGAGATATGCCAGGCTGGGCAAGCTGTCCTATGGTTTGTTCAAAGTCTCAGTCACCTCCCTACCTTCTGATCTTATTGCCGCACCTCCAACTTTGAGACCAAACGGCCACATCAAAGAACTGGAGGAAAAGCACTGCCCCAAAGAAGGCAGAGATATTACACAGCCATTGATCAATGCGCCTGAGACTGAAAGAAAAAGTCAACTGTAGGAACTAGACATGGCTTTTAATTACAGTTGGATAGCTTCATCCAGCTGAACACACTAACGCTGTTATTAAACAGTACTACACATTGTTGTTTATTTTGATCACTGTAAGCGCTTACCTGAACTTCCCAACTGTTTATAAAATCTATATTCCAAATGAAGCTGTGGCGCCCGGGACTTTATCGGTTCCTGAAAAAGAAGAGAAAGTGAATCCCATCAGTAATATCAATGTAGCTTAGGCTTAGTGTTAATCAATGGCTCAACATCAACATGATATGAAATTGACTGATATTACCTGGGGCAAAACTGTGAAACCTACATGCTTTATATCATGATCAAATTGAGCAATCTTTAAATACCCCAGCCTGTCTAAACATTCATGCTGTCCAAGTTCATCCCTTTATAGTTCCAGATGCCACTGCTGATGATGTTTTACGCTGACAAATACACTGATGCTTCCACCACCATACTGATAAAACTGTAGGTGTGGTGTCTTTAAGCATGGGCTAAAATTAAAATCAGGTGCAAGTAAAGAAAATAGCTGGTAATTATTTACATTTTCCATTAGTTGGATCTATAAGAAACAGAAGTTAAAAAGGATAGAAGAGACTGCAAAGCTCATCACCATAACCAAGAGTTTGCATTCCATACTGCTCTGTATTAGTTGGGCATCAGATAGAGTTAGGGTTAGTAAGTTGCGTTTTGAAGTAAAAAATATTTTTGGGAGTAGTTCATCAACATTAGGTTGACAGAATATGCCACCAAACTGGAGGGGGGCTTGTTTGCATGGTGTTAGTTTACAGTTGACCATTCCACACGTTACTAATTTTAGCAATCACGCTAGCTCTACTTTAGCTCAATTCATTGCATTACAAGGATGTCGTCCATACATTAGGCTCTACTTCAGCCATTTTAATATTTGCCTGTTATTAGATTCTCAGTAATGTGTTACCTTTCAATATAACTACTTCTGGTTGAATTCCAACAAGTTAAAGCACACAAGAAGCATTCCAGCATGCTTTTTATATTGTCTTCTTAAAACATTAATAATGAAAACAGTTTAGAAAAGAGCCCTGCAAAGTTAAACAGCTTTGTAAACCTATTTTGCTATATGCTCTCCCTTTATAGCAAGTTATTTTCATTTGTTTCATTACAACTTCTGTACAATTTTTTATGAAGATCATATTCCCGATATAACTAAATTATAATAGAATACCTATCTTGTAAGTTTGTGACTACGGAAACATGTTCGGAACAAGCGGAGATGGTTAGTGTCAAAACATCTTTGAGGAAGTGTCCGAAGAAAAAAATATATCTAACTTGTGGTTTGTGTTGTAAATGACCCAGCAATGGTGTCTAAAGCAGCAGGGCTAAGTAGCACTTCAGTGTTGAACCGGCTTTCAGCTGTTTTCTTGAGAGGTTTCTGGTATTAGACAAAAACTGACCAGGAAATCTGCCTCCCAGCAAAACTTGTAGTAGCCAGTAAGTATGTACTAGGGTAGATACAATTTCCAACTAAGGTAGATATTATTTGGATGCTCACCAACATCACATGACATCATTGTCATTATGTTCATGACATCAACTAACTGAAAACTGGGCTACTAACTTGAATTTTCTAAAATGGTTTTCAAAGCCAAATTGTATCCATAGAATTTGTATCCAACAATCACAACACCCAGTAAATAAAAAAAACAATCAGATAGGGATCTGATAATAACAACCATATCTGATCCAAAATGTCAGAGATGATTGGATAAATTGTTTCAAATTATGTATGAGACACATATTTAGCTATATTTCTTTACCCAAACGCCTGCCTTTTTGCCATCCAGGTCCGCTAAACAAAGTTTTGACTTGACTGGCAATGAATATTATCCATTTCATAAAATTTTCTGTTGTAGCTTTAGAAAAATATTTGTTGTAAGATTTCCACAGTCATTAACCCAAAACTAATGTGTTGGTTCACCTGCCACAGTGACTGATTACGGCAGATAGTGATAAAAAAATAAGTAAAAAAATCAACCAGCCGCTCAGATTCTTACAATACACATTTATGTTATAGTATGTTTTCAGCTGTCTTGGGTATATTTTTTCTGGTTGTTTGCACTAGATAAAAATTCTAAAGCAAACAAGAATTTTGCATGCAGCTATTTTTTTTCTAGCTGAAGTGTTCCTTGCAATAGAGTCCAGCATAGAACCCTCCAGCGCTAAACATGAGTCCACATAGACTGATTAAAGCCTCATTGCTATAGTTAAATATTAAAGTTAAATCAGAATGCAGGCTCATTTTAATAGGGGAGCAAATTTAAACAGCATGTAAGCCCAGCTTTTACTCTTACGGATGTCAAACCTGCATAAGGAAGTGAGTGATGCTACAATAATAATAAACAGTGTGCAAGAGGCGGGACATCTGCCATTATGGCCAGAGGTGTAGAAGAGGCAATGTTAGAGAGCAACAGCTGGCCTAAATCCAGATCTCATGTTTCAGATCAGGTATCAGACCCCAGATGGAGCCAGCAGCTGCAACATGACAGCAGCACTTCAAACATATCTACCTCAGTTGCCCCAGACCCACTAACAGTAACTATGTCATCCAGCACATTTTATGCTTTATCTTGGCCAGGTCGACGTTGTCAATGGGAATTTGTCCGCAATAGGCTTACCTGGTTAAATAAAGGTTAAAGAAAATGAATACATACTACTCAATACTAAAAACTAGTACCAATGGCATAGGACCTCCACACAACAATTAATGTATTTGTGTCCAATAAGGTACTTCTAAAGAAGCCTTTTCCAGTTGAAGAAAAAACACACCAAAAGAAGTCAAATTAAAAATTTTCACCACCAATTTCCAACCTATACATACAACGTATACCAATGCATGAACATGAAGTTAATTCAGTGAAAATGCAAATGCTCATAGCGACAAACTGATTCAACAACAACAGACCAATTAAACAAATCAATCACCATCATTATCCGTTTAATTGTCCTTTAATAGCCAATCTGTGGGTTTCAATGCGCGTCCAGGAAAAGCAGAACGTGTGGTCTTCGATAAATGTAACTTACTACTACCGGTTGATTACATTTCTTGTGTAGCAGCTACAATTGTTGCACTGAGGCAACATTTATGGATTGTGCTCCAGCCAGCCCGGTAGCGCCGATCAGCTGATTTATCAAATGCTCGCGACAGGTCAAGCCACATGGCATTTTCTGGCACAACACGTGATCTGTATTTACGTTCTCATTTTTATTACAAGCACGAGGACATTACCATAGTACGGGTGGTATCAATTGTGCATGGTCATTATGACCCTACTCAGTTCAGCATTTGAACAGTGTCGATGATTTCAGCATTCAACAAAAGTTGCCATGAAGTGGGTAAAGAAACGCTTTATGGCAGCCTCGTAATGAAAGCTCATTATGAGGTTGATTATAAATATTTCCATAATTACACCATGAGTGCTTTAAACTTCTACACACAATGCACCAGCAATAATGGCTATATTTCAACTGCAAATGTCATGCATTGGTAACTGATAATGCGTATGAAGAACACTTACAGCTCTGGCTTTAATAACAACAATGGAATGCTGCCTGGGATACTAATGTTATCTCAATAACTGAAAGCACATGACCTGAGAAAATGAATCGGTGCAAGCTTTTCGTAAATTGCATATTTCAAAAAGGAAACAAACCCACCAATATAGCTAAACCCTTCATAATTGGTTAAGAGAGACAAGTCTGTATTGTGTATCAAAGACAAGGGTTCACTTTGGAACCAGACCAGCATGACCAACACAATTATCATACTAGCAAACTAACTTAAAGTATGCTGCTGACTAGACAGCATGTCAATCATCAACATGTCAGTTTCACTCAAGCACAACATGCTGATCAAGCATCTGCACATTAACTCACTTCAATCACAGCCAATAGCAGCAAGACTGCAATACAAGTAATACAACAAAGTGAGGGAAGACTTTTGTAATTAATCAACAGAGAATATCCGATAATGACAAGGCAAAGCAATTGCTTCCGAAATGTGTGCCAATTCATTGAATATCTAAAATTGAAAACTCATGTGTATACGTATTCAGACCGTTTGTTCTCTAGTATACACAGCTTCAAGTTTCTTGTGTATGAACCCAAGCGTTGCACACATTGGTTCTCCCTTATAGGTCTGTCAGATTAAATGGGGTGCATTGGCGAACTGCGATCTCACCTCAGATGAGGAAATGGGTTCATGTCTGGATTTTGGCTGGGTCACTCAAGGGCATTCACATATTCACACAAAAGGTACTCCAGCGTTCCTCCCGTGTTCTTCGGGCCATTGTCATGCTGAAAGATGAATCGGTGCCCTAACAAGCTCTTGTGCGCTAAGGATCAAGTTTTGTTGAAGGACCTCTCTATATTATGCTCAATTCATCCTTCAATCCTGACCAGCCTTCAGTCCCAGGCACAGATAAGCATCCTCATAAACAAGATCCTTCCACACATCAATAGTGATGGCACTCCCGGTGATAAGAGGTACATTGTTTTTGCCAGAAGTATCGCTCTGCATTCATGCCTAATAGTTGGAATTTGGTCTCATCAGACCAGAAATTCTTATTTCTCATGCTCTCAGTCTTTCAGACAGAATGTGAAATGCCTTTTACTCAGAAGTGGCTTTTGTCTAGCCGTTTACCACTAAAGTCAGATTAACGAAGTTCTGCAGAGATGATTGTCCTCCTGGAAGGTTCTCCTATCGCTGCAGAGAAACTCTACAGCTCAGTTAGTAACCATGTGTTCAGTCCCAACTCTGAACAAGCCCCTTCTTTAACCAGTTCAATTAATTTAACCAGGCAAGCTCTATGACACAGTTCTTAGTGGTTCTATTTCACAATGATGAAGCATGTGGCCTTGGGAACTTTCAATGCATTATAAAAAAAATCTGAAATATTTTAAATTAATAATTTAAAAATCATACAATGTGATTTTCTGGATTTTTTGTTTTTGATTCAGTCTCTCACAGCTGAAGTGGACCTATGATAAACATTACAGACCTCGACATGCTTTGTAAGTAGGAAACCCTGCAAAATCACATTCCCCACTGTATAGTGTGTTTTCATGCTATTTTCACAGGAAAAACTATGTGGCGAAAAGTTATTTTTCCAATAATACTTTATAAGGGATATTATAAAGGTGGACCGCAATAAAATTAAATGGTGTGCAGCATTATAACGACATTTCAAATGAAATATCCTTTCTTATTCTGAATAACTTATGAAAATTAGCAATATCAACAATATCTTGATATTTTCATTATTTATAAAAACAATATTTATTGAATAATCGCAGAGCCCTAATAACAATTGTCTCCTCACATTCCACAGCATGTCCTCAATCACGGTCTTACAAAGAGTTCCACAAACAACATATTCAGTATATATAAGTGAACACTACAAGGTAATTCCAATAGACATCTTTTAGAGTATCAATGGAAGTGTAATTTAGTTATCACTCAACAGCCGCGTGTTACTGCCGGTCAAAATCAAAGCTGTCCATCACAGGCACCAGCAGGTTCAGTCCGTAAGCCCCCCTGGGTTCATTGCTAATAACATAGCCTCATAGGTTGCATGTTTAACAATGCCCGATCCTTATAGATGGGGAGAAATAAAAGGCAAGACTGACTACACCCTATTTGACAATTCTATTTATAGTCATTTCCCTGAAGGGGGACATAATCAGCAGATTTCATGGTCTCAAATAACATAGCTTGCCAAAAATAATTCTTCAATAACAAGAAATATGAAATCACAAGAAGAAAATGGGGGAATTGTTGATACTAAATAAACTAATAGAATTTGATTATTTCTTAAATTAGGTCCTGTCGAACAAGTTGGAACATTGAAAACAATTCAAATTTACAGAAGGAAAATATTGCCAAACAAGCATCCTTTACAAGGCATTAACGTAATACTGCAACAAAAAAATGTTTCGGGCCAAAATGCTAAACATTAAATGGGCATTACACCATAATTACATAATCTAGTAATTACTAACGTTAGCAATTATACATGTGTTATATTAATTTAAGATTTCCTCAACAAAACCTTGAATGAGCAAATTTGAATTTCAGGGTGGAATCAAGGTCTTCTGTATTGGTTGGTTCAATAAATAACAAATGACAAATTCCTAGAAAATGTATATACCTATGGAATATCAAACATACCAAATTTCTGTGCACTTTTGTCTAAACTATTAGGGCTGTATAATGATTGCAAGACTGATGGTCATATCTGTAATTACATTTTGCAAGCTTGTACATTTGTATTGATTGCAAGCTTGTGCTTGCTAGTTTGTAAAAAGCTTGTCAAATATAGATTGCAAGCACAAAGTCGCAATTCTGTTACCAAACATTTGTATGAATTCAACTCGAACTGCAAGCATATTGTATATATTTAGATTTAAAACAAGAGCATTAACCGGCTGAAAAGCATGCGCAGATCTTTTTGACAAATTTACAAAGAATATACATTCATATTGAGGTTCATTAGTGAAATTACATTTTGCAAGCAAGAGAGGGGTGTTCCTTCTACTCTTTACTAATCAGTTACATTGGCATTGCTATAACTCATTGCTGGCCCCACCACGCTGGGTGTGGCATGCCCTTCCCACTTCATAACACAACTGTGCCCTTCTGCTCTCCTTAAACAATTCAGTCCAGCTTAGGGCTTAGGGCCAATTTACACTAGGATCTTCAAATTTAGAAAGACTTGTCGTAAGACTTGCGTCATCTATTAAAACACATTTGAAATGTGCGGAAACTAAGCGAAAACGCAAATAATCAATTATCAACATCAAACATAACCACGGTCACTTTCCCCATATCCCAATCATGGTTCCCTGCAGCAGGAACAGAATGTGTCACCAGCTGTGAATTTAAGAAACATGAGTCGATACCTAGCTGGTAATAGGACATTTCTCATTATTGATGTAATTAGCTAGCTGGCAAACTTTAGAGATGTTCTGAAAGGAACATCTCAAACATCTCTGCAAACTCTGGCGAACAAATGACTTACTTCATAAAGTTTTAAACTACCCGGAAAAAAATAATCTCTGTACACATTTCCTCAGAGATTGCTCAATTACATTTCTTATATTTTGGATTTTAGCTTCTACACAAGAAATGGTGGCTACGGAGGCATTTGCTTAACTATGACTCCTTGTCTGGGAATAAATAAAACAGTATACTTGTACATTTTCTAGTCATGCTTTTTGAGTAGAGAAAATTAAAACATTATTGCCAGTGCATAGATGGCACAGCTATAGTGGTGACTACCTTGTAGTGTTAGCTAGCATTCCTTGCTGCAGGAATAACACTACTTGACATGTCTACGTTTTTCATTTTGTTAAAATGTATTATAGAATTATAATACATTTGTCGAAGATTTCATCTCAGTAGTAGACACATGAGCAGTGAACTGAAGTTAGCAGGATGCTTCCTGTTATTGACATCCTTAGCAACACACACACACACACACACACACGAAAGCGGGAGAGAGTCACCTTGAACGGAATATATTTTGGTAATGAGACCAGAAAAGGAACAAGGCAAGCCTAGCTCAGCTGGACCACCATTAAAATGTATAAATATTGATTAAAACATTTTACCACTGTTTTGCAGGGGTACTCAACTCTTAAAGGTCAAGAGCCTGCTGGTTTACTGCTCTACCTAATTCTTTATTGCCCTCACCTGGTGTCCCAGGTCTAAAGTCCCTGAGAGGGTGCAATAAAAAACAAACTGATTGGTACAGGCTTTCAAGTCCAGAGTTGAGTTTGACAGTTTTATAAAGGTTTATGACAGGAAAACTATTTGTCTATTGCTGGTTTAATATGCTTTGTATTTTATACCATTAAATGTGCGATTAAAACAAAGGTTCATTTATAATTACTGAACATAGTATTCTTTCAAAATACACTATATGGCCAAATAGGGACACCCCTACTAATTATTGAATTCAGATGTTTCAGCCACACCCATTGCTCACAGATGCATAAAATCCAGCACAGCCATAAAATCTCCATAGACAAACATTGGCAGTACAATGGGTCATTCTGATGAGCTCAGTGACTTAACATGGCACTGTCATTGGATGCCACCTTTGCCACACATTAGTTTTAGAAATGTTTGCCCAACTAGATCTGCCCCGGCCAAGTGGAAGTGGAAGCTATAATTGTGAAGTGGAAGCTTCTAGCAAGCAACAACAGCCCAGCCACGAAGTGGTAACTCACAGAGTGGGGCCACCAAGTTCTGGAGTCGACTGGAGCGTTGACTGGAGTGGGGTAAAGCACACTGACACTGGACTTAAAAGAAGTGCAATTGTGTTCTCTGGAGTAATGAATCACACTTCATTATCTGACAGAACAATGGATGAATCGGATGTGGCAGAAGCCAGGAGAATGCTACAAACTGGAATGCATATTGCCCACAGTGAAGTTTGGTGGAAGAGGGATAATGGTCTGGGTGGATCAAACTTTGCTGCAACAGTTTGGGTAAGGCCTAACTGTCCCCGTTCCAAAATGTCTGAGCCCCTGTGCAAAAAGTGGGGCCCTTAGAGACACGGTTCAATGAGGTTGGTGTAGAAGAACTCCAGTGGCCTGTACAGAGCCCTGACCTCAACCCCACTGAACACCTGCGGGATAAATTGGAACAGCAATTGCAAGCCAGGCCTTATCAAACATCAGTGCTTGTCCTCACTAATGCTCTTTTGGCTGAATGGGCACACAGTCCCACAGAGACACTCCACAGTCTTGTGGAAAGCTTTCCCAGAAGAGTGGCAGATGTTAATAGCTGCAGGGGGGCAACTCTATATTAATGCCCATGGTTTTGGAATGTGATGTCCACCCAGTTCATATAGGTGTGATGGTCGGTTGTCCACATACTATTGGCCATATAGTGTAAACTGAAAATTAGGCACCAGTAAACATGGCTTGTAGGGGATGCAGCAACTCTTCAGGTGGAGGGTTGAGTGAGCGGCACGCATACACACGCAAAAGTTTAAAATGGGCACAAATGTTTCACATTGCTGTTTTGAAAAAATCTACACAAATCATTGTCTTTGATAAGTTGCCCTGATATGACGAATTAAAAACTGAAAGTCGAAAAGCTAGGAAGAAGGATTGCAAAATGCGACCATTTGATCACAGCCTGAAGCACTGCAACTCACTGCAAACATGTCCATCACGTAACAGCAAGAAGATTAATGGACATGAAAAAATATAGATCTAGATAAACAAGTTACCAGGGGAGAATAGAGGTAAACTGTCTTACATGGGAAATACGAGCTCCCGTTACTGTGAGATGTTTCTTTAAGGCTATGGATCCCCTCAGAGTGTAGGTCTGTAGTGTACTTACAGGAGTGGGCTCCTGCTTCCATCAGTGAAGGGATTGTCAGTGTGATAAAGTGCACAACTGAACTAAAGACTAGCCCACTGTGTGTGGAAAGGACTGGCTAACAAAGACAACCTTTCAGCGCTCAGCAGTTTCTCGCTCGCCTCCCCCCCACTCTGCATGAACGTGCAGTACAGTTCCAGATAGCCCTCTGTCAGACTGTGACTAGTACGTCTCTCCCTTTCTGTTCTCACATGTGTGGGAAGGGTGACACTGGCATTCACCTTTGTCCCAGGTGCAGGCACCACCCCAAATACATGCTGCCTCTGCTTTTTTATAAGGGAAAGAGAATACACAAGACAATTGTCAGTCCATAATGAACAGAGAGCAACTAAACCAGAATCCATATTAGACGGGACTGTAACCTCCACTGGGTTATCCAACCAATCCAGAGCCGGCACAAGTGAGTGACCGGGGAGGGTAAGCACAAACGTGGACAGCTGCATTACACCGAGGTCAGCAATGGGAGCTAAAGCAGCACCTGTCACTCAGACAAAACTGAGGTCAGAGCCATACGAGTTTGCTTAGGTCAGATCCTCAGAGGACAAAAGTCAAACGCCCCAGTACATTTTTGAGAATAAAATGTTGCTCATTAGGATACATAATATTGGTTCAGCAATTAGCTTATCTAGTGAATTAAGGTGCAGAGCAATGTTGCAACCTAGGTGATGAGATCAATTTTAACAAGACACCATACAATTTCCCTCATTAGGGGAGGTGAGGGAAGTTGGCAACTATTATGTATTATATATAATATATCATTAAAGGAAATTAGTTGTTTCATTTTAACTTTCCTAAAAGCAACAAGGTCATCAATCTGAAGATCTTAGGGAAATAATGCCAGAGTAGAATATAACTGGACATCATGCAGATATAACCCAAATAACTAAACAAGCGTTTTAAAGAAAGGAGAAGTCGTTTCTGAAGGATTCAGAAAAGAGATGAAATTACAGACCTAACCTCTGCTTTCAATGTGGTTAGCAAAGCCTTCAATATGTGCTTGGTCAGAGATAATGACCTCCCTGTGAGATAGAAATTCTAAGATAATCATACACAGTCTAGTGTAGCCATGTAGGTGGTGACGCCAAGCCCACACTTGAGTGCAGCGTTCAGACGCTATCTAGGACAATTTTTCTCTTGTAGGCAGGGAATGTTTACATGTATTTGAAATACATTTAAATGATGTAGTCTGTCATGGGCTTGAAATACAATAAAAAGTTGTGAAACACACCTCTGTAAAGTAAGTCTTGATAGAAACATGGTCTAGATGTTTACGAGGTGGACCTAGTTGTAACAGTATCTTTTGCAAGTATTTCATTTTACATTATCATTTGTTATTGACCATTCATAGGAACTTGAATAACCAGACCAGTCATAGCAAGTACAAAAGAGAACTAGTTAATTACGTAGGATGTTGTTGGGAAGGGGGTGGTATAAATACAAAGCACCTGTACTTTTTTTGATTAACTACTTTCATGGTAATTTGATCACTGTAATTCGCATATCTGCTTAAATGGTGCATATACAGAAATTGCTTTTTCAAGGGGAAATCGAACTGGGAAATTTAAATAACACAAATAAAAAATATTACAAGATATACAAGGACATTCAGACACATTTTCTGTACGAATGGCACACCACTACAGAAAAAAACAAAAGTACATTGCAAAGGAAGCACAGTATCTGGCCAGGACTTCTTTCACCAATTAGAAAATAAACAGGTCGAGCAACTTTGTGGTTTCTCAGACGCACTCTAAGTGTCATGCAGATCGAAAAACTTGACTTGCAGCTTTAGAGCCCACTACACTAGTTTACTTTGTAGTGAGTTGCACCATTAAGCTAAAAGGTCCTGCCATGTTTGTATGCAAGAACATAACCAGAAGCCTACTGTTGAGCTCTCTTAATGAGTTTAACATAATACAAACTAATCATAATTAACTCATCAAGAACGCATAAGACCAAACCATTGATAAGTAAATATATGCCTATTTGGGGAGGAAGAAAAGACTCAGTGCTCAAATGTTTCCTGTCAGTTAAAGGTCACCAAGTCATCAGTGGTGGGTTGTTCAGCAGCTATAAGGAAATCAAATTAAATTACAGCTTCAAGCAGCATTTCAGGGGGCTTAGCAGAGCACAGAGTGTAGCTCACAACATACTCTCACTAGCGGAATATTTACTGCAATTTGAAACTGCCCAGAGCTACTAGCAGTCAAGATGTCCAACCAAAACTGAGGAAATCCATCCAAACCCCAACCAAAACCTTTAAAAATGTGTGTGTGTGTGTGTGTGTGTGTGGAGAGTGGAGAATGTGTGTGGAGACCGAGAAGAAATCAAGTGTCTAATAGCCCTTTCACATAGAATATGTGGCAAAGATCTTCTTTCAGGAAAGAAATTGGTGTCAGTTTTGGCGCTTTCCAAAACAGTGACTTTTTTAGCACCATCATGAGATTTATCGGTGCAATTAATTTACTGTTCATTCCTAGGGGATGTATTCACAGGTATGGCATGTTTCGTAACTCTCCGATATTCCTTACTGGATTATATTTTTCTTTTACGATATCAATATTTATAACAAATTTTCAAGGCCATGATCTAATGATCCTTCACACCAACTTTCATGCAAATCCACTCAGCGGTCTAGATGTGGTGAATGTGGGTTTTCTTTCATTAAAAATGGCAGAAAATCCACATGGTGCATTTTAAGGACCCCAGCAAACATTGGTCACCATAAGAAAAGTCATGTATGGAACTTAGTCATGTGACTCCACAACATTTAGTTCATTAGATTATTTTCATTTCTGACTGATTGCCACTGAGCCACCATGAGGTGTATAGGTTCCATAATGGCTGTCAAGAAAGCAAAGATTTGACTCCAGACCCATACGCAGCCAAGCTAAGGACTTCTGAAAACAGGCCCAGCAGCTCACATCATGATAATACTAGAGGAATATTTCAATTCTTGTTGCAATTGTGGGTGCTACTAGCAGCCCTGGTGTTTAAATAAAGAGGGAATCTGACCAAACATCAACTAACACCTTGACAAAAACTAAAACCTGTGCTTGAGTGGAGAGAATGCATTGGGGGAGTGTGTTGAGGGGAGAGTGTGTCTGGGGGTAGAGTATTGAAGAATGCAGAAAGAAGAACAGCGTTTCCCTCATTGTAATTACAGCGGTGACCAGCCGCAGCTAAAATGTGATGCTAGCTAACCAACCGTCAACTCACTAGCTACAATCGGCTACAACAGGTTATCCTGAAAGCATAAAGAGATTTGGCCGCCACAATAAGACCTCAAGATTTCCAGATTTTGCCTTCAAAATAAGAGCATAATCTGTGTTTATATTGTGAGTCTATTTTCACAGGAAAAACTGTAAGGAAAGAAAATTATCTAAATAAAGGATAGTAGGGGAAACACTGGAAAGGGGGAGGTAAATGTCCGTGTAAATTGAGGAATTTTAGTGAATTTCACAGTGACACTATGAAGTCTGTGTCATAACGGTTTCGGTTCCTGGCATCAATGAAGTTTAGGCTAGTTTTTTTAGATCTCTGATAGTGTTGTTGGCAAGTTTTCACATGCACTTGCCGTAGGCTATGCCTTATAGAAATGGGAAAGTTATTATTCTTATGGAATTTCTCCCATCACAACTTGTAAGAGGAACATGCAGTTCCTACATCATAGCCTAAGTGCACATGAATGTGGCCTGATCATTTTGAAGGAGATAGCGTTTTGGTATTTGCTCATTTGTTATTCCATAAACATATCTACCAGTTAGAAGAGAAAAACAAATCTTATCAAGACAAAATACTGCTAATCAATGAAATGTTATAATACTGCATTACAAACAAAGTGAACACTATGTTCACCATTTTGGCATTAGGAAGCCATTTCCTGAGCTGTTAGAAACAGAAAGTACACATCCCTAGTACTTCCAGGAACAACATGTTATCTGCATACACAGTCTGCCCTCTGGGGAACCTGCCCTTCATAATGGTATTGGGAAAGACTTTCCGTTAGCCCTTAATATGCCACAAGAAGTATGGATAAAAACAGTCAGTCAATCTATATACACACACCATGTGACAAAATAAGACTTATGAGCTTCATAACACTAGGCAAAGCTCAGTTGCTACATCCCCCTCAAACTGTACATCATGAAGAAAAGTAGCCAGTCAAAAAGTCAGACACCAAGTGCACAGAACCAGTCAAAGGCTGGCACACCTGCACATTCAATGGATTTTTTTTATGATTATCCACATTCTAGAATAAGTGTGAAGGAATCAAACCATGAACTAAGACATGGAATCATGTAGCAACCTTTAAAAGTGTTAAAAAATAAGTTATAATTGAGATTCTTCAAAGTAGATACCCTTTGCCATAAAGACAGCTTTGCACACTCTTGGCATTCTCTCAACCAGCTTCATGAGTTATTCACCTGGAATGCTTTGCCAACAATCTAGGGAGTTCCCATATATGCAGAGCACAATATGACACTGTTCCATCTCTCTGCAGTCCAACTTATCCCAAACCAACTCAAATTGATTGATGTCAGGAGACATCACTCACCTTTGTCAAATAGCCCTTACACAGCCTGGAGGTGTGTTTTCAGTCATTGTCCTGTTGAAAAACAAATGATAGTCCCGCTAAGCACAAACCAGATGGGATGGCATGTTGCTGCAGAATGCTGCCGTCGCCATGCTAGTTGAACGCGCCTTCGAAATGGAAATAGAGACAGTGTCACCAGCAAAGCACCATCACACCACCTCCTGCATGCATCATGGTAGGAACCACACATGCAGAGACCATCCGTTCACCTACTCTGTGTATAAAGACACAATAACAAGTCACTTGGTACTCAAAATCTAACCTTTGGACTCATCAGACAGGGATGAAATGCCAAGCGCTAAATGTAAATTACTCATGTTTCTTGGCCAGAGCTAGTCTCTTATTGGGATCTAACACTAGTGGGCTCTTCAATCATAAAGGCCGGATTCACTGCCTCCTCTGCAATGTTGATATGCGTCTGTTACTTGAATTCTGTGAAACATTTATTTAGACCGCAATCTGAAGGGCAGTTAATTGACTCGTGACTCAAATGAAAACACTGCAGAATGTATGTCTCTGGGTCTTTCCTGTGGTGGTCCTCATAAGAGCCTGTTTCATCATAGCGCATGACGGTTTTTGCAACTGCCTAAAGAAACGTGCAAAGTTTTTGAAAATCTCAAGATCGACTGACCATGTAATGATGGACTGTCATTTCTCTTTGCATATTTTAACTCTTAATATGGACAACTACAGTACACATGACGGTCTGGGGTATACCAACCTTAGCTTGTCACAGCAATTGATTGGCTCAAATGCACTGAGGAAATAATGTTCACAAAAATTATTTTTCAGGAAGGCACATCTGTTAATCGACATGCATTCCAGGTGACTACCTCATGAAGCAGGTTGAGTGCAAAGCGGTCGTCAAGGCAAAGACTGGCTATGCAGAAGAATACAAAATATAAACATAAGGGGATTTGTTTGATACTTTTTTGGTTCCTACAGGATATACTGGTCTTATTTCATAGTCTTGATCACATCACTTGTCTTAAAATTAAAAAAATATATATGGAAAAATAATAATAATGACTTCATTGAAAATAAAAATTCCCTTGAATGAGTAGATGTCTAAACATTTGACTGGTAATACCTATACCTTCAGCCCAAACATCAGATCTGTAAAAAGCAAATGCATAGCAGTTTTAAGGCCCGGGTTGTGTGGAACAAGGGGAAATGTTGAGATGCCAGACAGGTTAATATTATCTTTCATCTTATTCCTTTTGTTAGCCATATACACATCTAATAGATCTGCAAATAAATATTTGTTACAGCAACAACATGCCGCACGCACACCAAAGGAAGTGAGCTCTATTTTCACTATACTGGCAAGACAAATAGGTGCCATAATGTAGTCTGGAAGAATGCAAAGTTTAAAGTATCCTCAACCAGAGGCCAATGAGCTACAGCCCTCTGAATAATTGGCACAGAGAAGACAAATTAACTTGGGCCAACTACAGTAACAAAGCTAGTAAAACTGAAAAAAAAGCAGCAAACCAATAGAAAGCTTTGGTGATTTTAGTTAAGTAGTTACTACAAATGTTAAATGGGAGCGGATGGTAAAATATAGATCTACAGTATGTAATTTGAAAAAAGACAGTGGTAGGGATGATTACTGTAGGAATGCATGCAAACAGAAATAAATCACAGCCGTATTATTTAGCCAAGCCTGTTGGCCTTACCAATTTGATGGCCACATATTCATTGGTGTAGAGGTTCTTCCCCAGCCGCAGCTCTCCAAAATTGCCACAGCCTATCTTTTTTCCGACACGGAAGTTTGGGCCAACCATCAGAACCCCAGAGTTGGTCCCTGTACCCCGGCCCACATGTCCAGTCCTGCTGCCAGCTGCCTTAGACATTTTCTTCCCTTCCTCTGTCTCTCCCTTACCCGCCTTCTTGTCAAAATCCATAAGCTTGTGATACCCTGGCCTCTCCACGATTACTCCCTGGCCATGCAAATCACAGAGGCACCAAAACAACAAACAGGACTTATGGGGAGGGAGGCAATAAAGACAGAAGTTGTATAGAAATGTGCCCTACACTAAGCCACTTTCACTGGGTAAAAGTGCACCAAAAACACACAGCATTTCTATCTGCCAACTTGTACTGTATGCTCTTTTCCCCCCCCCTTTTCTCGTTTACTGTGGCAGACTCCTTCGGTTTCTTCAACTTCAGTCTCAGAGTAGCATGTCCCTGCCTGAAGTGGGCAGGCAGTGCTAGCATGCACCCACGCGCGCACACACACAAACACACACTCATAGACAACAAGCACACAGAATCCCAGCTACTGGATCCAGAACACAGCTTGGCAACTTCCCCTGGAGCCCCTCATAGCTTCCTTCTGGTCAGTCTTTGGTAAAACAGCAGACATTCTTCATGTTAGAGAACAACGCAATGGTGGAGGCAGAATCACTGATGAAAAGATACTGCACTGGAGTCCTGCTCGATTTAGTGGGATATCTGAAAAACAGACAAAAACACAAAAATTAATAATAATCATTAATAATTAGTTACTTTTCTAATAAGCCTAAGACAGCTGCAATCTGCATTTGGTCCCAGACAGGTCATTGAGAGGCTTGTAGTATAAATGGGACTCATTGCCAGAGTAGCACTTGCAGTGAATTCAATAAAACAACCAATATGGGTGGAAAAAACAGACAGTGTTGGGATAAGAACACATGCCTTTCCAGTACATATCATCTTTAAATCCAAAATAACACATACTATAAAGCTGGCCAATTATCCAGACAAGACAATGAAAAGCGGAATGTCAAATTGGCAGCATAAGCTTCAAACAAGTCCATCATCATCATATCACTTCTCACTCTAGCGTGAGCTGACATCCTTTGAATGGTTAAATGTATATGTTGAGATTTGAGTATAACCCTTAGGGCCCAGCCTTCCTCCATCTGCACCCCTTGGGAGGCATACTGGTGGAGAGCAGGTAATGCCAGCAATATGAGCAGGCAGCTATGCATTCCTCGAGAAATGCACTTCAACTAATCGTTGACTGCCAAAATTCATCCCCTTTAACAAACTGGGAAACAAATTCCCATCATAGCACAGAGAAATGGGGGGAGAGAGGAAAGGTCTTAGTTGGGCAATTCCAGTTTTCACATTTCAAAACAAAAATCACAGCTTTTAAGGACCCAGAAATTGACAAACACTATGTTAATACATTTTGTGTTGTCATAGGCCAAACACGGTTTACTATTTCAGAAGAAAAGAAAGAAGCCTTGGCAAAATCTAAAAATTAAGAAAACAATTTGATATTCCATTATTAGAGAGGAAAATTGATCATGGATATTTCACCCACAGTTGCAGATGTTACAGTCTGAAAGACATTCAAATACTGCAGAATTCCATCTATTTTTTTCAAATCATAACTAAATGCTGTAACATTATTGGGAATGTAAGAAAAGGTCAGCAGAAGGACTGATACCAGACTTGAATGATTACAAGCAGGACAAAGCCAGGAAGGCCCAACACTTCAATGTTTTTCTTCATAATGCACATGTCTATACTGGTAGTTTACTTTTTTGGACATAAAATGAAATCAGTGTATCTTAAACTAAAAACTGTTAATCCTCCATGACAATTCGCAGATTGTTGATGAATACTTATCATTGGTCTTTAAAAACCTTACTGCTGTGCATAAAAACCACATTTCTGATGAATATTAAGTGCTAGTAACCAAAAGTTGGTGTTTGTTGATATCCCAGAGTTGATAAGGTAGGAAAGCAACACACAACCCCAATCACTCCTGTGCAAAAAGCATCTGCAAAAATAACTAATGTAAGAATTAATGTAAGAGAGTTTAAGATAAAACACTAGAAGCATAAGTTAAAGAATACATCTCAGAAAGAACACCCACAATGTGACAAATGTACAATGTTCTGAAGCAATGGTACATTATCATTGGCAATACCCACACCAGAACTGTTACAAATATCCTAATGTTAAAAACAGATCATGGCAATGAAAATGCAGATAATGTAAAACATTGATAAAGATTGACTTTAAAAAGAAAGTTGGTCACAATCCTAAATATTCTACCATACACAAACGCAACTGTACATTCATTTACGTCATAAAATTTCATGAAAAACAGTTTGATTTAAGTACAGTGGGGCAGCAAGTGTGCTTATGTGTCCATCTATTTCTTTCAACTTTGTTTTACCACAAAAACATGTATAGCCAAAGAACCAAAACATTAGCAATAGTACAATACCTGGTAACTAGGTATCACACTATATACATAACACTTATTACTAAACAATGCAATATTGCCAAATGTTTACTTGGAGTTGAGTACGGTCTTTCATTCATACATTTGCTCACATTTGTTTGCAATATAACGTTATTCATGAGCAACAAATACATTAGCCAGCTAACCGGCTAGCTATAAATGAGAATAATGCAAATGTACATACATTTGTACTAGACACGACACACATATTGGATTCATATAACACTTTTAATTGACACGGATTCTTAGCCGGGTGTACAAGTGTACACCGTTTGTTCAACGACTTTGACGAGATGTTAGTAAAGAAACTGCTAAACCTGCAGGCCTCAAGTCAAGCTAGCTCGCTAATGTAGCCCGTTCTCCCAGACTGTGAGAGTTGGCTATAGCTTGTTAGCTGTCATTTGTGTCAGGCCCAGAATTAGGAAATAAAATAAACAAACCTGCTCTCCGTGTGAGGAGGACAATACTTATAATCAATAAGTGGTCTCCATTTCTCTCCAAATAGTTTCCCACCCTGCAAATCCTCCCTGTAGTCTATGAAACCGAGGGGAAACTAATACAAGAAGCTAGCTACATCGTTTTCGACTGCAAGCTAGTTCGTAATACAGTTCATACTTATTACTAACTAGCGAATAGCATGGTGAGCTCGACAGGCGGCATGGAAGTGACCAACAGTTAGTGAGAGATTGTCAACAGTTGTTTCCTTGAAAAACTAGTATGCAACTCAAATTGTTGATTAGTTATGCAACCAGGTTACGTGGTCATTGAGTAATAATAGGAAATAACT
>JACXGJ010001724.1:0-24830 GCA_016801105.1 Esox niger
TATATGTTTTGTCTCAAGATTGTGTTCAACGCATGTGCTCAGATATTAACAATGTCATGCAAACAGCTGAAGTTGGAAAAGAGCGTGGACAGTCTGTGTATGCTAGTGCTTCCAAGTCAATCTATAATTTCCTTTTTACACCACCCTAACAAACAAATAGACCACCCCCTCATCTTACCAGACAAACACTGGCCTTTTCCTCTCCTCATCTATTACACCACCCTAACAAACAAATAGACCACCCCCTCATCTTACCAGACAAACACTGGCCTTTTCCTCTCCTCATCTATTACACCACCCTAACACAAAATAGACCACCCCCTCCTCTTACCAGACAAACACTGGCCTTTTCCTCTCCTCATCTATTACACCACCCTAACACAAAATAGACCACCCCCTCCTCTTACCAGACAAACACTGGCCTTTACCTCTCCTCAAGCCCTACCCCATTCTCCTCACTTCATCATCCACCTCAGCCCCCTTTCTCCATTACTCCTACTGTCACATCTGGGAATTCCATCGTTCCCAACACGGCTAGTCCATCAGAATCCTGCAGCTGTCATTTGGGGAAAGACCTCCTCTATGTCTCCTCTATCACTCCATCGGCCATCCCTTGGGATACTGGCAGGGGGCGGAGTGAGTGTTGGGTGGGTTTAGGGGGAGGGGCAGCTGGTCCAGTAATGAATTAGTAATCAGGCTTAACAGTGTGTCCATTCCAAATTGCATCCTCTTTTATTTTTAGTGCGCTGCTTTTAACCAGGATCCACAGGACTAATGCAGTGCACTATGTAGGGAATATGGTACTATTTGGGAAACAGCAGGGGTTTGTGGCGGGGGGGTTCCTTTATCCTGCCGTCAGCCAGGTCATGGTCATCTGTACTCTGTGAACTCTCTTTGTCAGCTGAGCCCCTCCACCCCCTTTTTCCTTTACGCCCTACCTTCTCTATGTATCTGTCTTCCACTCTCTTAAGTTAATCTCTCTCTATTTCTGTTTTACTCTCTTAATGTAATCTCAGGCTGTTTGTCTGCCTTTTGTTTTGTTCACATCATCTCATTCTCTTTTTCTCTATTTACCTTTCCATCTCTTCAATCCAATCTCTGTCTTTATTTCTTGTTCACACGCTTTACGTAAACTCCCTTCTTTTCTGGGACAGACCTACCACTCATTCCTGGATCTGCACCCACTCTCTTTCAGACCCTCTATTTAACTAATTATCTTACTCTTTGTCTTCTATCTTCTTTAGCACTCCTCCTTCTGTTCTCGTTTTTTTCTCATTCGATCACTCTCCATCAAGTCTTATTGACTACTGTGTCCAGTGTTCTGTCTCTCCTCAACTGAGCTGTCTGATGGGTGCAATGTTCAACTGTATTGGTTAGCAGCACCAAGGGTGTGAGTGTTAGTTCAAGATCAATAAACAGCTTGGAACCGTTTACAAAGGGAAACAGAGGCAAACCTGATGTGTTGTTGCAGAATGATGCAGAGTGCAGCACTGCTTCTGTTCAACGTGTCCTTGAGCGACACCCAAGAGGCAGATGTCCCACAGCTACTTTTTTAAAGGTTTGTTCAGGTGATTGAGACATCTCTGAACATCACGCAACTTTCCCTTCCTCGATGAAGACTTGTTCTGTTTTTTGGGCGTCAATCATGCAGTTGTTTGGAATAGAGTAAGGAACGGGATGCCCTCTATTCCTTTGGCAAGGTAATTGTTGGTTAAGGCTTTGCATATACAGCTCTGGAAAAAATGTATTGACCACTGCACGTTTTTCTTTCCAAAAAAGTCGAAAAGGAATGTTTTGAGTGAGAAACTGACAGGTTAAAATTAAGAGACCACTGCAAATTGAACACTCCTGTTCATCATTCAAAAGTTTCCTATCCAACTGTTTTGGAAAGGAAAGAAAAAGTTGCAGTGGTCTCTTAATTTTTTCCGGAGCGGAATGTCAATTGTCAGTGAACTTATTACAAGTGCAATAATTCAAGCCCAAGTCATTGTGTCTAGACAATGCTTCAATTTTACAGGGTTACATAGTACTTTAAAACCACTCAGCAGAAAATCTCTAAGCATCTTACATTGCAATGGGCATATCCATTTGTTCTATGTAATCCCTATGGGAATGTAACCCAGAAGCACAACACTTTTATCAGCGGAGATACATAGAAGCCTCCTGGGATGTGGTTCTCCTTAAATCATATTCCCTCGCAGAAAAACGAAAACAACCTCTATGAAGTATCTCGCTACAACCATTTGCTGTTTTGGACATGGGTGCTGAGATTAAGAACCAGTAAAGCACATCTAAAACTATTCAAACTTTCCTCAGTGAAACTTTGACCAAAGCACATCCCCCTGCCCCCAAAGAAAAATATTTGAAATCCTCCTGTCTGTCAAAGGTATCATTCAGTACATCTGAGAACAAACATTTAACCTTTTAATGACATCGCATGTAAGCATGGGAGGGTCAAAGTATTTTTCTGGCCTTCTCAGTCCCTTCAACCTGCAGGTAGAAGGAAGGCTTATGTCCGTTAGAGGTACCAGTGATACTTTTGATAAAATCTGCGTAGGTCTGTAACAGTAAGCCTATATGATATTGAAAATCATGTTGTTATCCTTAACTGGAATCACAGTGTCAATCTCTCTATAAGGGACATTTCTGCCCTGTGACTGCTACAGATCTATTTCAACGAAACCCTATATAAAGGGCTGTTTTACATTATCCCCCAGTGCATGTTATCTCTGTTGATGACACGGGGATGTGCTGACACGGGGATTAAGATATTGGCACAAAGTTCTGGAATAAAGTATTGGTATAATGACATTATAGGCTATACTGGGTTACGTGAGCCAACCCTTTACGATAGTAAGCCATACTTCCTCTCCATTCTGAGTTAGTGGTGGGCTACAGATGGAACAGAGAATGTTATCAACAGGCCCCAGATACAGACAGTCCCACTCTGCCCGTGCGCCTCACTACACTGATTGGAGACTAGAAATACTGTAGAGGCTTCACGGGTACAGAAGCGGAGAAAAGGGACACAACAGCCTATCCGCTTTTTAGATCGCTCACACATACAGACGCCCCAGTCTACGCGCAATCGGTCTACCGTTTCCCGCCGACTGGACCTCCCGCATGCCCCAGCCGGTTTGCGGAGGCGAGACAACAAGGCTACCGTCAGAGTCCGTGCGTTGAGGAGTAGCAGCGCAGACAGAGAGGATAGGCTACCAGTTTGGAAGGACGCGGCACGACGGAGCCTCGATTTGTGTTCCACCGCGTGGATGGATGGGCAAAAAGAGAATAGTCTGATCCTGAATTGCAAAACTGTCTTTTTAGGCTACCTTTGATTCAACGCATTTTGCTGGTGAGTGGAATACTGTATGTCGAATATTGTTGTGGACACAATGTCTCTAAATCTAGACTATATTTTGCATGCACTAATCATTTAATTCAATAAACAACCAAAGCGTCTAGCCATATCCGATTAATACATCTGGAATCCGACTGTATAGGATCAATGAAAGGTTTTCTCTGCAAAATCTCTGTCCTTTTACTAGGACACATGCAGAGATTGAATGCATGTTTCGTACTTTGGTCGTACAGATGGGGGTCTCTTACTCTGACCATTAATATGCAGTGTATGGGCCAGGGCCAGTGGGTAGTGTTGAGTTTATTTCTCCTCTCAACTGAGAAGGGAAAAAGCGTTTCCTCTTTTAGGAGGGCAAGTCGATATTGAAAAGCAACCAAGGTCTATTTTGGAAAGGCAAAGAAAAGAACCAGCCTCGTTTAACGCGAGCAGTGTCTCCCAACCATCCTGTTGTCATGGTTACTGTTCGAGGAGGTTGGGAGAATATTGCTGCATCTAGGCAGCGCTCTGGCTCGGTTTGTGATTGACAGACATTGTGAGAGTGTGTGTGGATTTGCTAACCTATATATTTGAGCAGCTAGTGTGTGTTTTGTCTTCTTCAGCTAATCGAAACCACAATTGTTTTGGAGTGATGCACAGAGAAAGTGGCTGACACTCGCTACATGGGTGGTGGTTCGGAACAGGTGTCTGATAACAGTCTTCTTAACCCTGAGCCACGAACCGCTATTATCATAATTATAGTATTTAGGCCAACTCGTCTTGTCTTCAATTTTAATAGCTGCTTCTTGGGACGTCAAGTCTCCTGTCCTGAAAACCTGGTTAATTTGAATAAACGTCTAAATAACGCTTTGTTTTACAGACGAATTTGTAAACCGTCTCTGAAGGCAAGTGCTTCTCTCGCAAATTAATTCAGCCCGAAAATCTAGGCGTCAGACATCCAGACACCCCTGCGCCATCCAACCCCCAGACAGAAGACGCCGCCGAACAGGCTCTCTATCTTTCTTGTCTCATCCTTCCCTTAACACATATTTTCTAGGAAATAAAGTCCATTTTAAGGGAATACAGATGAGTAATGGGTTACAAATTAAATTGATTCAAGAGCATGAACTGGAGGAAATCGTTGTGGTGTTTTAATGACACAATGCAACACGACGCCTGACCTTGACGCAATAGAAGTGACACATCGGGGTGATTCGTAAGATTCTGATTTGAACGGTTCACTGGACTGGAGTGGCTAATAGGGCAGTTGTATTCATCTGCCTTAAAGACCAGTGACATGTCAGTGCTGGAGAAGGACTTTGTCACCCAGCCAGTATTTGTAGCCAATCTACTGCACTGCGTGTTTATGCGCGTGTTTGTTTTGTGTGTGTTTGTGTGTACTTCAGCGGCATGACGATATATGATCTGTAGCAGCTTATGTGTAGAGATAGTGTCTACATACCACACACCGCCTGTATGTTAGTGGATTTGATCAGTACACTCAGGTTGTAAGTTCTACAAATAGTTAGTTTCACTTATATAACAGTCTAGTAGTATCTGCAAATAGTTTGTCCTACTAGTTCTATTTTCCAAGAATGGGTGTATCTAAATTTTAGTTATAATAATAGTTCTATTAAGATTTACTAATAATGATTTTGACTCAGTATGTTTTACTAATAGTTATTTATGCATTTAATACGTTCTAATAATATGTAGTTCTAATAGTAGTTAATTTTTACTATTAATGATTTGTACTAATAGGTATGTTTTGCTTGTTTTTCGGGCCCACTGTGCACGTGTGTGTGAGATATTAAATGTGCACGTACTGATTTCAGTGTAGTGGTGGCATGTGAATGAACAGTGTCAGTAGGTCATTCTGAAGCTCCAGGAAGACTACACTATGATAGGTTGTGGTCTTCCTGTGAGAGAATAAAGAGTAGAATAAGAAAGACAGACAGCTCAGTAGACTTTTTTGTGAGGAAGAAAGATAAAAGAGGGGATAAAGAAAAGCAATCAGAGAAGATGAGACAGGCCCACAGTTCTATTGTCTCTCTGTTTCTCCCATATCTCGTATTCATTTACGTTCAATTTACATTGTTACCTATTTGTCTCATCCCATCCGCTCTGTCCCAGTTCTTTGTGCTGTAGTGTTTCCTATAGACTTCGCTGTGCTGCATTAGATAGACCAATCATGCTTATCACTGTTGACTCCCAGAGGAATGGAGTCTTGTCTTCAATGAGATCAATAAATAACCAACCATGTGTATGTGTGCTTGTGTGTTTGTGTGTGTGTGTGATGGTGATGTATGTGTGTGTGTGCACGTGTTTGTGTCTTTGTGGTAAGTAAGTTAATTCTAGTTTTAGCATTCTAGTTTCTAGCAGTGGGCTTTTATCAATTCCCTTTAATTACTATTACATCATCAGACAATGAAGCTAAAGCACACACACATTCAGTGTGTAACGGTGTGAGGCGGGGTGTAGGTTTGAGTACAAGAGCCCATCTGCCAGCTTTTCAGCAGTGGGACTTATTGCTGCTACATAGTGCTTTCTTCAGTCACACTCATCAACAACACAACACCATCAACATTATGAGGGAAAGTGAAACAAGGTTGGGTATGTGTGTAAGATTCAATGTTTTATAAGATAAGTGTTAGTATGCAAAGTTAACTACCGAAATGAAGGAAACAGATGTGATACAAATTATTTTGAAAGCAGGAACTTTCACATAGATGTGGTTCTTCAGCTAAATAAACAATTAACATCCCATAATGCTGGGGAAGCCTAGTTGCCCATTATTTTGGGTTTTGACTAATAGATAGGTTCTCAGTGATTTTGAAACCTTCAATGATAACATGCTGATGCTCCATGAGGAACAGTGATCTTTGGCTTGGAAGCCTGTGGGGAAAGAACATTTGCTACAGTCAAGTTGCACTGCATAAAAGCCTTATATACTAACCACATATAGTTTCACATCTCTTCAGTATTGTTCCAGAAGCTTGGAGATTCAATGACAACCTTGCCATGGATGCAGTTCTGGATCATGGTGGCCAAACACCCTAGTCAAATCCTAATCAGATTTTCCTTTTTTTGGCAATTTCCATGAATGCTGTTTTTGTCTGTGTGTTTGGGTGTATTGGCTGTGGGTGTTGAAGTATCATTTTGTGTAAATGATACATACATATATTACATAAAGGCTAGATGCTGTATGTGTGCGTGGCAATGCATGGCATGATGATGTATTTTTACAGCCATGTTCATAGTGTTGTGAACCTGCAGACATAAATGCAAGCAAATCCGAACCAGCTCCAGCACATAACTCAAATCTGCTTACACTTACTAATGTAAGGCCGGAGGTTATCAGCTCTTCCAGTCACGCTGATGTATCAGCAGACAATACGTCAGGGCACAGAGACTCCATCTTTATTCATGCAGCTGCAACAATGAAATGGCAACTCCTCCAAAATCTTCGCCGGAGGAGTGTTTCTTTTTGTGTCGTAAGCCTTGTTGTCGATACATTAGACAAGTAAATAACTCCAAACAGTAACAGGTACGCTGATGGCCACATTAAGAATTATGTTTCTACGTTCCAATATTACATCACCCAAAACAACCTTTGCTGGTGTCACCAGCCCATTGAAACAAGGCCCATCTCTAGCTGATGTTCTAAAAAAGAACTGTTTGCTGTCCAGAAGATTGTTAGTCCCTGGTGGACAGTCAGCTTCTGGACCCTAGAGCAGGGCACTTTATCTTAATGGTTGGTGTTTGCCACTGATCTGTGAAAAGAGCAGAAATGAAGCAGTGAATAAGTGATGAGCCATGTGAGATGTAAAGCCACTGGTTGGATTTAAGGCCTGCTGGACGAGAAGAACTCCGGCAGAGGGATCCCTTTTGACTTGGATCTGCACAGGACTTAAAATTATCCTCCTTTGCTTGGATTCACTTCTGCTCTAGCTCTCCAAATGTTGCTCTTTTTTAAGCTTTTTTTGGACTCATCTGGTTTAGAGAACACAGTGCTCCAGTTACAAGCAGGCATTGAGACAAGCCCATATGCTTAGATACAGTGGGACCCAGTGTCCTGGTTGACCTTGGTATAACAATCACGGCTTAGAATAATCTTACTGTATCAGACCCTCCCCCTGCCGTCTTTCCACCTGTGACCCCTTTCTTTCCCTCCCAGAGAATCAGTTCTCCCTAGCCCTGGATCCAGAGTGTGTCACCTCCCCTCTGGCCCCAGACGAAACCACTCCCCACACGGCCATCATGACCCAGGAAGGCCAGGGACGCCCCAAGACTGAACCTCCTACGACCCTGACTGAACCTGACATACTGGGGGTGACCCTGGGGGAGAACAAACTCCTCCTGGAAGAGGAGCCAGAGACAGACAGAGGCTTGTATGAGGAGGAAGGAGAGGAAGGTGTCGGGATAGAAGGACCAGATCACAGACAAAGAGAAGGTGAGGAAAGTGGAAAGGAAGAGGGGGAGAAGGTAGGGGAGAGAGTGGAACAAGTGATGCAGGGAGAAGGAGAGGTGCACGAAGAGAGAGAGAGTATGGCTGAGACTAGTGATGAAGAAGATGGACTGGGAGATGAGAGGATTGATGCAGAAGTGGGACAGCCAAGGGGAGAGGTAGAGAAAGAGGAGGAGAAAGAGGAGGAGGAGAAAGAGGTAGAAGAGAAAGGGGAGGAGGTGAGGGGGTTTAAAGAGGACAGAAAGATGAACACAGAGGAAAAGGCAGAGTCATCCTGTGAGCCCAGCTGTGAGCAGGAGGAGGAAGAAGAGAAGGAGGAGAATGAGGAGAATGAGGAGGAGAAAGAGGAGGAGAAGGAGGAGGAGAAGGAGGAGGAGGAGGTATCACCATCACCTGAGGACCTGGACCAGGGTTTAACAAACCCACTGCAGTCTCTGGACACAGTCAGGTCAGTACAGAAGAAGACATGAGCATAACTTCTCTGGTGTGGTACTGGATGAATTTGAAGGTAAGGTTGTTCGTACAGTATATAATCTCCAGAGGTAACAGAGTGAGCAGAGTGTGTGAATGGAAAGTATGTCTCATTGTGCTTGTGTCATACAATATCTTAAAGAGTACCCATGTTGTCCAAACAGGCTGCAGAATGGGATAGGACCTGAAAACGGTATTGAAGGACTCGAAGAGGATGATGATGACGAAGATGACGAAGAAGTCGGCGGCTTAGTAGAGGTAATCCAGGAACATCTAGACACATTTAGCTCCACCTTTGAGTGTTCTGTAGAGCTGGCGGACACAGAGGTTGAGGAAGAAGAGGACGATGACGATGAAGGCAGGGGGAACCAGGACAGTTTCAGCTCTGTGTTCGAACGCATCGTGGAGCATGATGTGACTATAGAGGGGGAGGAAGAGGAAGACGAGGAAGAGGGTGAAGGAGAGCGGGAGAAGAGCAGGGTGGACAACAAGGACGGCTTCAGCTCGACGTTTGAGCGTATTGTTGAGTCTGCACTCCTCCGCGGGGGGACTTGCTACAGTAGCCTGGACTCCCTGGATGTCCTGTCACTCACAGATGAGACAGACAGCTGCGTCAGCTTCGAGGCTCCACTCACCCCCCTCATCCAGCAGAGGTCCTTCCTGCAGGGCCCTGAGCCTCTGGAGCTGGAATTGGCCACTGTCATGGAACAGGAGGGGAGTGAGGCCGGCCCTGATGCCCAGCGTGGAGAGCCTGAGGCTGGGGAGTGTGCTGCAGGCCTGGGACATGGAGGAAGCCCACTGCGGACCACCATCACCGGGACCAGGTCGGAGTTTGCACTGAGCCAGGCTGACCGCTGGGCCATCCCCAATGGATTTCACACCCAGGAAGGGCCAGACAGCTCTGGAGCCATAACCAACTCTATGAGGTAGGACAGCAGGGCTGGAACTGGGGTCTGGAGGAATATGGAGGTCTGTCTGATTTCAGTTAAGGCTATTGGTTACGGTTGAGATCAGGGTGCAGAATAGAAGCCAAGGTTATGTTTGAGGCTAGGGTTGGTGTTGTGTCAATGTGGGAGTGGAGCTTGGGTTAGCCTTCGGGTTAGATTGCTCGCTTGCCGCTGTGAAACTCCTTCGTCAGAGCATGCTGCTTGCAACGCCAGGGTTGTCGGTTCAGTTCACTCTGGGTGCCCTGGATTAGAGTGTCTGCTAAATTATGTAAATTAAGGTGGCAGTGTCTGAAGGTTTTGACTGACTGGCTACCATCAACTCAGGAGTGATTGAGAGGCATCATAGAGTATCTGGCCCAGCTACTCTTAATCCATGTCTAAGTGAACCATGCTTGGTAGTTAGACTTCTTCCATCAGACCAGACTACAGTGTGATGTCCTGTAACTAAGCCTTGACTGGTCTAAGCCTTGTCCAGCAGGGGGCATTAGTGAGATGGCCAGCTGAGGTACATTATTAGGGTTCTGGTCTGGCGGGAAATCTCACAGTAGTTGGGGTTGCTTCAGTTGTCAACGGTGGGTTTGCATGAAGAAAAACCTCCCGTATTCCAATTTTCCCACAAATGTTGGCATGTGTAGATGAAAGAGAAGTGTGCAAATCCGGACCGAATAAAATGTAGTGGTTGATTCATCTCATTTCAAGCCACCTGCAGTGTTTTCAGTTTTTTTTTATCCATGGCTCCTCAGGTCAACCATGATTGAATGAGTAGACGGCTATATGCCTATTGACACTGGGTTTGCCACACAACTACTACACCAGTGAAAGTGGAGTATGAGATCATATCCTATTAAAATTGTGAGTCCATTCAAAGGAAACAATGAGAGACATCTCTCTGCAAAATAAATATTGCGCAACAGTTCGACTTTTCCGTAGAATTGTGTGGGCTAATTTACAACAGGCTACAAACAGCTCAAACCGCCATGCCCAGGGATTGGCACATCAAAATATTTAAACATTACATCCACAACACTACAGTAATTAAATCCAGTCATCTCAATAATTATTGGCACCCTTGGTAAAGTGAGCATAAAACGCTGAATAAAATCAAAAACACAGCTGTATTAGCTGTATTGCAATTGTCCAGCATGTGGAAAGTATTGGTCTTCATTAGTCATTTGACAGGATCAATAAGTGACATTTTCTTTTAATTATGAATTTATTTACCACAAAAATAAAATGTGTTAAGGTTTGGGTTAGTACACAACAGTGACACTAAGTCCGTTCATATAGTTTCATGTGGGATTGAAGAACAGATTGGAAAGGGTCTTTGGAATATTTGAATATTCCTCCACACAGTCTTTCCAGATCCTTGAGATTCTTCAGTCTATGCTTATGCTCTGCCTTCTACAATTTGAGCCGTGGGTTTTCAATGGGAGAGACAGAAACTGCAATTGCAATATATTGTTTTTGTAGTAAATTTACGATTTGTTTTTGGGGTGATTTACTTGCAGTAATAGGAATTTGGGGCTAATTTATAACATCTTGACAGAGGAAATCACATTTTGGGCCAAAACATCCTAGTACAGGGGAAATTACATTATGCCATTTTCTTAACATGGGCCCCAGAATAAGTGGAAGCCAAATCATTTTAACACCAAAGAAACTAGTGTGTGGCCATCAAGCTCTACTTTCATGTCACACAACCAAAACAAATGTATGAAGTTGGTTTACAGGGTTAGCATTTGGATTGGAATTGGTGCTTTGATCAGATAACATGAAAATGGAGTTCTTTGGCCAGAATCAGGAGCTTGAAAACCCCATTACAAAAATAACTTGAAAAACCCATTTGATTTGTGCCTGAAGTTTAGGAAAAGTGAACTTATATAACAGTATCCATGCGATTTCTATTAATCCAGTTTTCAACTATTCAAATATCATTGGTTTGACAAGACTTTTAGCTTAATCAAATGTTTTGTTTGACAGAATAAATCAGTCGGTCTTTCTGCTCCCGCCCCCTGTGTCCAGCTGGGCTAGGTTAACAGGTCCAAGGCCGCAGGAGATGGGCCTCTATGGTAGGGGAAAGTTAGGTAGAGCTGAAATTAGACACTGCACACTCAACCTCCAATAAATCCTGAATGTAATCAACTCCTATAACCATGGTAGAGCTAGTTCATTTTCAGTGCAATGCTTGTCAGATGCTTGTGATCTGTCAACCAGGTCCATTATCACATAACTATATGTTCTCCTGTCCTTTAGGCATCACTCTGCCACCAATGTAGCATGGTAATGCAAAACACATGGGAACATGACACCTGGACATAGGTCAGGAGGCATTATACCATCCCCACAGGACCATAGGCTCTGGGTTAAAGGTTTCATATCCATTTCCAGAAATCACTGCACTATGCTGGGAGGCTGTTGGGTGTCTTCTGCGGACCTCTGTTCTACATTTGACTCAGTGCAGCAGATTTTGGAGCTACTGTTTTAAAAGGCCTTTGTCTACAATGTGTGACAGAATTCGAAATGCTGTCGTGTGGCGAAGTCTGGAACGGATGACATTTGTGATCATTCCCCAGTCCATTCTCCATGGATTCTGCACGGATTCCAGAGCGAAGCTGGCATGTGTTTGAACTCCATAATAGAAAGTTTGCCTCTCTAAGAAACATTCATACATTCTTAGTGCATTCATGTGCCATAGTTTTTATATAGAATGTGCACTATCTCTCTTGCTCTCCACGTCTCTCCCTCCCTCTCTCTCTCTCCATCTCTATTCCTGCAGATGTTGTCGTTTAAGCGAGGGCCTGCTTCCTGCCTGCCAGCCCCCGGCTGAATGAGGCATATTGTTTAGCCGGTGACATCATCGTCTTCGGCCTGCCTCTCCCCAGCGGATGTAGTGCCGGCCCCAGTCTGTGTGTTAGAGAGAGAGACGACACCACTTCCACTTCTTGGGCATGCCAGGCTTGCCAGTAACTCTCCAGGCTGGAGTGGATACAGGTGTAAAACAGTCATTTTGAATGAAATCTGGTTTGTAAATGAAGCGTTATTTGGCACCGGTGCTTTGATGATGGAGCTCCCTTTAAGTGTCTTTGGAAGTCTGAGTAGCTGGAATGTGCTCTTTGGTTACATGGTTCTGTCAAACAGAGGATGATACACAATGTCTGTTCTGCTTTAGAGTCAGATCGCTGCCGCGCTAACAATCCCTCCCTCTTTCTCCCTCCCCCACTCTCTCTTTCCCTCCCTCTCTTCCCCGTCTCCTTCCCTCTTGTCCGTACCCCTCCATCTCTCCCTCTCGGATGTCCCTTTCCCTCATCTCCCAATCAGATCTCCCTTTCACTCCATCTCTCCCTCTTAGATCTCCCTTTCCCTCCATCTCTCCCTATCAGACCTCCCTTTCCCTCCATCTCTCCTTCACTCCTGCCCTTCCTTCCCTACCTCTCTCTTCAACTTTCCCAACACCAGCTGGTAGTCACAATGCTAACATCCTTATGGAGAGTACTGCAGAGAGCTAGTCTTTATCTCAGCAGGAAAGAGCAGCTGCAGAAAGCAATACTACCCGGTCAGTCAGACAGACATACTATCAGTCTCTCTTCATGAAAGCATTGAACTGTGCTTCTCTCTGAAATAGTTGACCAGTAAGATTGGGGCAAAGCTCTAAACCATAGAGTTCAGTGGGTGTAATAAGCCATGGCCAGGTGTAAATGTGACCACCAAGCAGAAATCCCCAGCCGCTCTTTATCTGGACAGGAGGACAATCATGTATTCCCAGCATTATAGCTGGCTGCTGGTACTTGGTAGAGGGATGTGTCTCTGAAAAGCTTTTCCCTAGGTGTCCAGATTATCGCTAGCTGGATGATGTTGGGTGTCAGAAGGAAAGATGCTAGGCTGATTTCTAAATAACACCCTATTCCAATAGTGTACTACTTTTGCCCAGAGCCCTGAGTCCTAGTCATACATTGTGCACTATGAAGGGAATAGGGTGCCTTTGGGACCGAGCCTTTCACCATGCGAGCAGGATGATACAGAGATCTGACGCTGTAACCAGACAGACAAGATGAAAGTCAGAACCAGCAGCAGCCTCTATATCAGAGGACCTCATTGAAGATTATTCTGCTTCATGTTACATGTGGTGCACGGATGAGCAAAGATGCTGGGACGTACACACAGAAATAAGTCTATACCTACTGTCACACACACACACACGCACACACACACACACACTGCAGATGCCATACATACACACACCGCAGAGACATACACACACACACACACACCGCAGATGCCATACAGACACACATATAGACATACACAAACACACACTACAGAGACATACACACGCACACACACACCGCAGAGACATACACACACACTGCAGAGACACACACACACACACACCGCAGAGACATACATACACACACATACACACCACAGAGACACCCACACACACACACACACACCGCAGAGACACACACACACACACCGCAGAGACATGCCATGTCCTTGTGGGTGTCACTCTGAAGGAATAAAGCCTTTGGAAGAGCTCTTCTCTCTGCTGCTCAAATTCCCTGCAGATAATCCTCATTTTCCTGCAGCGATATGCCACAAACACACACACACAAATATAAATACACTGCTGTCATAAGCCACAAACACACACACACACAAATATAAATACACTGCTGTCATAAGCCACAAACACACGCACACAAATGTATGCACACTGCTGTCATATGCCACAAACACACAGGTAGAAGGACATGCTTCAATCAAATAATTTCCCCAGGAATTTATTCTTGGCCCGGTTTTTTCAGCAGACATTGTACTTTTTAAATGTCATATGGTTGTATTTCTCACTACCTTGAGAACACTAATTTGTTTCTTTCCCCATAACACCATCACTGATCCTCCAGTAGGACAGAACAGATGTAGGCTTTCATGGAAGTCTGCTTTATCAATATGTATTCATCAAGAGAAGTTAGATTGAAAACAGACATACAAATATGTCGCAGATGTGAACCCAGGCTACAAAGTATTCTTTTTGGAGGTGGAGTTATGAAACATTCGCCGTCAAGGTTGGGTACATGGGGATGTTGATGTCAGTTGATGATTGAATGCGGTGGTGTCCATTCGAGAGGTGCCAGGAGGGCTCAGATTTAGTTAAACCGGCTGGCTTACATAAACACTCTGTTCACCAGTCCTGATCTGCAACCAGCATCTGCATGATGATGACAACATCCTGTTTCCTCCCTGCTCAGTGAACAGGGCCCATTGTCATGTTGTCAAATTGTAACTGTCGGAGACTACGGTATGTGATAAGAGCTTTCAATGGCTGTCTATATGGTCTAGTCTAGATAAGTCTCCCAGGTGTCTTCTCTCTCTTTATCCCCATGTTATCTGTCTTTCTTTTCCTTTCATCTCTCTATCCTTCCCCCAGCTCCCCCTCCTCTCCTTCATCTGTCTGTCCCCCTTTTTGTTTCCACGATTCCTCCAGCTTGCAAGGGATTTAAAAACAGAAAACATGTAATGATGTGTCAAGAGTAGACGATTCATATCTGTACAAAAAAAACGTGTGTGTGTACATGCTCATGCATACGTGTCTAAGGGCCAGTTCTGTGTCTATCACAGTGCCACGAATGCACCTCTTCTGCTTTGGAGTGTGAGTCAGAGATGGTTAGCGATGCAAAAACACGACACTAGAGACAACATAATGAGAATATTATAGCCGTATGGTAGAAGTGGACCTGCCTTAATTACGCTCATATTACACCTCCTTTTAATATGACAGATTTCCTTATGAGTTATAGTAGTTTCTGACTCTTTATACAAAATGAAACGTTGCTGTGCTTTGCATCACATCGCTAATTGCACCACATCCTATTGTTGATGCCCAGAGAGTAATAGGCTGCAGTATGAACAAGCCTTCCTGATCCTCAAAGAGAGGTTATACTCCCAAGATCAGGAAAATCATTCAGTAAATTCTGTGGTCCGTCGCTCCGCCCCTTACATCCTTTGGAGGGAGACCTCCCAAGAACCTTCAAGGAAAAATACACTAATCCAAATTACATTATGGGAAAAAGGCAGTTGCTAGCTACACATATAATTCCATACTTATAGACAGGAGAATAGCCATGCGGGACTTCGAGTCACGTTTTTTAAGGAAAAGACTGACGAAATCGTGTTGCTTAATACTCTTTTGGGCAAATATCTGCAAAGAGCGGACGGACTTTACAGAACACGGCTGGATAGATGTTGCGCGCTACTTGATACTGGTTAATGTCCTCGAATGCGGGAGAGAAAATGTGGAAAGAGGAATATGACGTTCATTTCGACTTTCTTCTCGAAATCCTGTAAGTCTTTTCTTTAGGTTCCGGTCACAAAGTTGTTAGAAAGTTTATTGTGGTAGTCCCAAAATCTGTGAGAGTACACTGAAAGTCATATTGAGCGGCTCCATGCTATTATCAACAAATACATAGATTTGCGGTTAGCCCATAACATCACTGTTGTGAAGAATGATCTGATACGTCGAATATACTCAGTCATACTTTTGAGAATATATATTAACCAAGCCCTTAAAAAAAGCTTGAATTCATTACCTGTATGGTCTGGACTTTGGTCTGTTTATAACGGTTTTGCAACAGATCAACAGTCAATGTTTGAGTTATTAGGGTTGACCTTGTATGTTGTTCGCTCTTATGCGAAACTGGCAGCAAAGTTGCTCCAGAAACTTAACAGACTACTTCATTTCATTTTAACGCTGTGACAATTGGGGAGCATTGTGCTGTTGGGGTTTGAAAGTGTTGGGGTTTGAACAAGAGACTGAGAGGAAGTTGCTTATGAATCGTACTGTACCTTGGTGAACTAGAGTTTTGTAGTTTTTTAATGCTAAGCACTTGGTATAATTCCTTCAGAAATTTCACCTAACAGGTACTGTACAAGTCTCAGCAGATGACCTGCTACAAGACAGGCATAGAAAACATGCATACTCATCCAGTTTTTCACTCACTCACACACACACACACACACACACACACACACACACACACACATACACACATGTTTCGTTACAATTCCAAAATTGGCAATAGATTGTGACCCCCACAGCTATGCTGACACACACGCACACATGCACACACATAGCCGACACACCTTTGTTGCCTTGGGAGTTAATGGCACACATCTCAAATGGGAGGGAGATTACCATGTGAGTCACAGACATGCAGTCTCATGCTCTAACTATATACCCAGAACAGCTCTGGTCCCAGACAGCCCTGGCACAGACAGCTTCGCCATTAGACACTGGCTGACTGTTTACGACTTCAGGGAAAATCTATGACTTCTGAAATACATTTGAGGTAACAGTGTGCAGCATAGGATAGCTGTATGATAGTTCACATTGTTAAAGAGGGCAGAATCCATACTGAGTTCCAGTGGCTCTGGGTCTGGTACCTGATTTCTAATTAAAGCACACAACTTAAGTTTAAGCATTATGGGTTAGTTTTAAGAGGTTGGTTAAGCTTGGGCTTGAAGGTTAAGGTTAGGGTTAAATTAAGGTTAGGTTTAGGGTTAAGGGTAAGATGTTATTTTTAGTGGCTCTAAGTTGCAGGTGACTTTGATAGTAAAACCTGTGTTTGTGTGTGTGAGTGTATTGGAGGGCAACCCCTGAGTGTCCCCTGAGCTACCATTATATGGTATTATATGGTAGCTGATCATAATAATGGACAGCACTTTTGTGAAATGTTGTAAGAATCAGACATAGTTTGCAACATAGAATGGCTTCACTGATCTATTAGATATATATGGACGTCATGACGTACCTGGACATGGGCACCTTTCCAGGACCGTACTGTCTTTGTGAAAGCTGTGTGTTTTGTCTGCTTGCTGAACTGAGGGGTTTTGGTGTATGTGATGTAACTGATATGAAACATTTGTCTTCTCTTGCAAATGTAATGATGAATGGACTGTATGAAGATGATTGTCCCTCTTATGTTGTTATATTTCTTGTATAAAAAAATGTTTGGGCACCTATTCTCGTTTGGATAGTTTTATCTTCAGCATGCTGTTGCCTATATTGAGGATTGTGGGTAATCGTGATGCAGGAGACATCAACCTGGCAGGGGTGGTAATTTTGCCTGTCATCTCTCTCACAGTCTCTCTCTCTATTTCTCCCTCTCTCCCTCTCGCATTCTCCCTGTCTCTCTCTCCCTGTTTCCTAGAGCACCAGTATCTGTCGTATCCACAGTAACCAACACATTACCGCGCTGCGGCGTATTGAATTTAGGGAGTAATGCAATTTCTCTAATTAGTTCATGCAGAAAAATCTGAATCATCTATAAATGAGAGAATGTTGACAATGTCAGTGAGACATACAGTGCCAGTCAATAGTTTGGACACACAAGTGTGACTAGCACATTTGTTATGGTATAGAGACCTGTATATAATTACTTTTTTTTTAAACAAATTTTCTTTTAGATTATTTAGGATGTTTCCTGTTTACACAGAAGTGTTTGAGAGATGTAGAGCAGGCTATGTTTCAGAGATGAATTATTGAATCTTATTATTGAATCTGTGTTATTTGAGACATCTTCTCTATTTTACAATTGACCTCTTATGCCACAATTTGTCTGTTATATCTTTTATCTCATATAGAATATCACGCATTCTTTTCGTTTTTTATCTTCTCAATCTGTGTTTGGGTTGACTGCTGGAAATAAAGTCTCCTCTTCAAAATACTGCCATCATGGTCTGCAATTGTCCATGAAACTGGAGTTGATCTCTGTCGTACGTCCTTATAATGTTCAGTGGTTGTGCCGGTCTGTTCTGTTAGGGTTACAGTATGTGGTTGACTGTTTTGTGTTGTTGTGAAACACAGTCAGCTGAATAACATCGTGCTCTTGATCGGTCCACAGATACTCATGCAGAGAACTGTTCACTGTTCTATCTGATCTCCTCAGCGATGCCGACCTCACGTTGCTAGGTCCACAGGGGTCAGGTGACGACAGACTATCCTAATCTATGCATGTCCGCGTGTGTCTTCCTCAGCGATGCCGACCTCACGGACGTGCTGTCAGACTCGGAGTCGGAGTTGAGCAGTCTGGAGCAGCAGGAGGGAGGCAGCACAGACACCCTGGCCAATGGTTGCCGTGCCGACTGCGATGCCGCCAAGCGCCTGGCCAAGCGCCTCTTCTACCTGGAGGGCTTCAAGCGCTGCGATGTGGCCCGCCACCTGGGCAAGAAGTGGGTTTTGAGGCGTACACACGTACACACACACAGACACAGACACACACACACACACACAAATATATGTGCACACACATACATATACATACATGTTCACACACACATTTTAAAACAATTATTTTACACAAAACAAGTGTACAATTCAAAAAGGACTTGATATGGGTTCATGGTGTCTGTATGCAACGACGCCTCCTCCATACAGTGAGTTAGATGAAACAGAGCAGTACCTCACTAGCTACTTCTACTTCATCAAAGACAAAAGCTCACACGCACAGACACACAAACGCACAGTAGGATTCTAGTTGGTTCTCCTGCTGCCGGGGTCTTCTGTGGAGCAAATAGACAGACAAACAGAACCTCACAAACAAAGACTGTCATAGATTTACACAGTCAGACTGTACACATGCATGTCTCAAAGTGTTTAATATTGCAGGGGAGGCTGAGCTGGGCTGTCGTAGTTTATAGAAGTTATCCATAAAGGCAGTTCAGGGCAGTACTTCAAAACATACATACAGGGGAATTTGGTGACAGGGAAATTTGCATTTTCAGTGAAAGTAGACGGCAGTCAGATTTTCAGATTTGCTGTATTTTCTCTGTAATTAAATAATTATTAGTGCAATAATGAGTAAAATGCTAAAGAAAAAAATCAAGTTAATGTTGGAGTTGCTCTGTCAAAATGTGACAATAATCCCTTATGCAACAATTTGCACAGTTAACCGAATGATGGTAAAAGCAAACATTCAAGACCTTGAAAATATCCACACAGTTTGACAGGTTTGGCCAGATCAACACAGTTCAGCCAGTCTAACCCAGCAGAATACTGTAGCAATGTGCAGTTTTACCAACTCAGGAGTCATCTGAACAGCTGCCAGTAACAGTGAGTTCCAAAGCATAATCAATGTCAGGATTCAAATTTGGTTGTCAAGCTTAGTGCTCCGACAAATATTCTTTTTCACATTCACTGAATGGCAACGTCAGAGAAGAACAAGACACCGATGATTGGACTCACGGTGTAACAATGAATGCATTTCATTGACTACTGAATGTTAGGATGCTTTGCTGACAGCTATACAGTGAATCGGTTGTGGAGCAGCTGCAGTTCAAGAATGAAATGGGCTTATTACCTTTGCAGCAGTCAAACAAAAGCTGTTCAGAATGTAGGCCAGTTGCTGCTACAACTACCTTCATTCCAGATTTATCAAGCGAAGCCTAGCGATGTAAGCCTAGGATTCACAAAGGTATTGTTAAGTGTGCAGTTAAACAGGACCCAATCACAAATGACAGCAAAAAGCCCCCTATGCTTTAACGTGATGTGAATAAGAGGCTTGTAGAAGCTCGAGTCTTTTGAGTTCATCGTTTGCTGGTAAGGCTTCCTGTGTGCTCTGGGAATCACTGACACAAACAACCTTGTGAGAGATTTGTTCTTTTGACTGAACAGCTTATGATAGTTCAAAAACGGTAAAAGAGTCAAGCTATCCATCACTATGGAACAATTATGCTCAGTACAGTTTGATAGAGTACATCTATGATTGGTTTAGACTGGGTCCGGTTCTGGCCGAGAGTGGTGCAGCGCTGCACATGTACATAAAGTGTGGGTTCACATCTTACCTACTGCTCTTTCAGCTGAGGCTCTGTTCTCTGGCTTTTACCAGTTTCCTGTCCAATACTTAATGATGTATGTTAAAAAATTATATTTTGATACACCCATATGAAGAGAGTTCAGACTTGTTAAAGCTGTAATTCATGCGACTCTGACTGAATGTGAGGATCATGTAGGATGTAACAGCAAAACACAATATGATGTTTCTTGAAGATAGACTAACAAATGCTGCCACCATCCAATCAATGACAAGGAAGATCCTTGGGCTTTTACCTTCAGACCTTTACTCTTCCATGCACACACACACACACACACACACACGCTCACAGACATACACACACAGAAATGTGGTAAAATGATTAAATAACAGTGTGACAACCAGCCCCATACTGTGTGAAAGCCAGCCTGATTGTGAGGCTGGGTCTGGCTGTCATTCAGGGACAGAGAGTTTGGTGTGCAGTCAAACCTATGAAGGTCATTTATTTCACTTATATTTGACCAGGTAAGCTGATTAAGAACCAATTATATTGAACTCAATTCATATGGGTGTAGTATAATACTGAACACTATTAATATGGGTGTAGCATAATACTAAACTCTCTATTCATATGGGTGTAGTATAATACTGAACACTATTAATATGGGTGTAGCATAATACTCAACTCTCTATTCATATGGGTGTAGTATAATACTGAACTCTCTATTCATATGGGTGTAGTATAATACTCAACTCTCTATTCATATGGGTGTAGTATAATACTGAACTCTCTATTCATATGGGTGTAGTATAATACTGAACTCTCTATTCATATGGGTGTAGTATAATACTCAACTGTATTCATATGGGTGTAGTATTATTTTCAACTCTCTATTCATATGGGTGTAGTATAATACTCAACTCTATTCATATGGGTGTAGTATTATACTGAACTCTATTCATATGGGTGTAGTATACTACTCAACTCTCTATTCATATGGATGTAGTATTATACTGAACTCTATTCATATGGGTGTAGTATTATACTGAACTCTCTATTCGTATGGGTCTAGTATAACACTGAACTCTCTATTCATATGAGTGTAGTATAACACTGAACTCTTTATTCATATGGGTGTAGTATAACACTGAACTCTTTATTAATATGGGTGTAGGATAACACTGAACTATATTCTTATGCGTGTTGTATAATACTGAACTCTATTCATATGGGTGTGTTATAAAACTCAACTCTCTATTCATATGTGTGTGGTATAATATTGAATCTTTTTTTCTTGTTCAATCCCTATCTCTTTTATGTCTGTCCCCTGTGCAGCAATGACTTCAGTCAACTGGTGGCATCAGAGTATCTCAGCTACTTTGACTTCTCTGGCCTCTCATTAGACAAGGCGCTGAGGTAAGAACATTTCCCAAGTCAGCAGAATTCTAATAGTGCATTAGCGTAACGCTGGAATGAGCGTTTCCCTAATTTGAGTTGCTGAGTATAAAGCTGTAGTGTATCTCTATGACACCACTGTCAATTACTCAAGCCTGAGAATACATGCTGTAGCCTGTAGCCCATATCATGTCACTAAACAGGCTGAACTACTGTAGCCTTAACACAATGCAACTGATCACTCATTGTTCTTTGACCTAATTATCAGGAACTTCCTGAAAGCCTTTCCTTTGATGGGGGAGACTCAGGAGAGAGAGAGAATCCTGGTCCATTTCTCGAAGAGGTTCTGCGTCTGCAACCCCACAGCCCTCGCCCCCGACGGGAAGGACCGATCCAAGCGAAATAGTGAAAACGAGGAAGACGATGGTAATAATTATTACAATTAGCGTGGTGATAGTGGGTGGGGGGGATTCAACGAGGAAGAAGCGGAAGATGATTAGCCTTTTGTTGGCTTGAAAAAAACCCATTGCACACTGAAAGGCATGTTAATAATATTAAAAGAAATATCATCCCAGATGTTGTTAAGACTTCACCGCAAAAGACAGCATCGTCAGAGAAGTACTGTTCATATATGCCTAGCAGTTGTTTTTCTTTCCTCCACCAGATGGAGCTCATACGTTGACCTGTGCCCTGATGCTGCTCAACACTGATCTGCATGGACATGTATGTTCTGCTCTGCTCTCAAACCTACATGTCTACATCAGTATGCACAGGATGGGCCCCCCACAGAATTACCGGCCCAAATCCTGTTGGCATTAGCACTGCAAGCACCCGGGGAGTCAAAATCGTACTGCTGTAGAAAAAGCCATTGGAGGAAAAGCTCTGCCAGGAGACTGGAGACTGGAGCCAGAGGTCCCCAACCAACTGTCGATGTGTGGATCACGATATGCCCATGTGTTTACATGCTCCAATCTTAGAGAACACGACCAAATCAATGTCTGCCAGGCTCGGCTAAACAACTGTCGTAATAACATAGTTTAATATGTTAATAACACGTTACTGTAAAACCAAAGTTCGACTGCCCTGTGAATGATCATTAGAAGTCCAACATCCATGCAGAACAATAACCATTTAAGCTCATCCAATTTTAGTTCATTAGGATGCATTTCCGACTGAGTTGTACCCCGCGGTGAGTGCATTTTAGAGCAGATGGTGTTAACCAAGTGCCTCCCGTGGAAGCTCCTGGAGGCGCACGCGGCTGAACGGGATCTGGAAATGCATCGGCTTGCAGTCACACATGTATACATCATTTTTACATACGGGTCGCCCCAGCGGCAATCAAACCTAGGCCCTTGTGGCATTGCACACGCCATGCACAGCAGACTGAGTCATTTAGATCCACCGGATCCCTGCTGTAGTCAACTCATTTTATATCTGCTCTGATGAGCGATGCTACATCATCTACGGTGCCTCTCTCTCACTGTCCAGCCCTGTCCATTACTCTTCCTGTATCTCCTGTCCAGTTTCTGTCATCTACTTCTAAATACCACAGCGCTGTTTAGAAACTAACTCTTAGCTGGCATAACAATAACAGCCACTCTCTCAGTCTCTGTTACTGTATGTATACTACAAATGCCGCATCTTAATGAATCTTCCTGCTGCAGAAAACATGTAGTTTTTTAAAGCAAAAGATAAGGAATGTTAAACAAACACATGTATCAAATTATCATTAATTGATTAAAAAATATTGCTGCAGGATTTGTTTCATTCTGTGGGAAACTGGCTCAAATTAAGATATGGCATCTGTAAGAAAGAGCTCATATCCTGCTTTTAACACTCATACTTTCTCTTCCTCCTTTGTTTTCTCTCCTCTCGTCCGCTCTGTCTTCCTGGGTTCTGTCTGACCTTTGTGTAACCTCTGGCTATCCTGCTCCGTAGGTGGTAAGTGGCTTTAAGCACTAACCTCTGCTGTGTATCTCTGTTGGCTCTGTGTTGTTCTGTGGCCATACTGAGACCAACCAATGGCGTAGCAGTGCACAACACTGACACCTAGTGGAAAGCTCAGGCCACTGTCATTCAGGGGCATTAGTTGTAATACAGTATAGTCAGATAGATTAATAGTTGTTTTCACAATTTTATAATTGTTTTATGATTTAGAAAGATGTGAGTTGTTCCAGATGTCTCAGCCCAAGTATATAATATAAACTTAATAGGTTCATCTTTGAACTTTTTAACATTGAATTGAATTGTAGTGTGATTATTCCTGTTCGTTCTTTATTCCAGAACATAGGGAAGAAAATGTCTTGCCAGCAGTTCATCAGTAACCTGGATGGTTTAAACGACGGCAAAGACTTCCCTAAAGACCTATTAAAGGTACAGTAATCAATGCTAGGATATTAGATGACAGTACTTCATCTTGGCCTACATACAATGGCCTTTTACTATTAAGGCCATATTCCATAGATGGCTTTACTCGGGTCATTTTCTCCTACAATTTAAATGTGTTTTCCTCTTTCTTGCTGTTCAGGTGTTGTATAATTCAATAAAGAATGAGAAGCTTGAATGGGCAATGTGAGTATCCATTCTCTTGTGTGTATATATGTGTGTGTGTGTGTGTGTGTGTGTGCGTGGTATGTGTGTATATAGATGTGTGTGTGTGTGTGTGTCTGTATGTATAGTATAACTGATTTCTGATGTATTGCAGTGAGGAAGAGGAGTTCAGGAAAAGTCTGTCTGAGCTGGTGGAGGAGCAGTGTGAGGGAGGGGGGAAGAGGGGGGTTGCCAGGGTAACGGATGGCAATAACCCCTTCATTGCCATCCCCCTCCTCCTCAATGCTGTGACATACAAACATGGTGTCCTGACCCGCAAGAGCCATGCCGATATGGACGGCAAACGCAGTGCGTACTCGCAAACTCACGCGCGCACACACCCAAACGTACACATGAACAACCACACACGTACAACAAGACACACATAGACACCACAACAGACACACTCTTCCATATTTGCTTAGGGTAGGTTGGAAGGGGATTTTTTAAGGCATCTTCAGTTGCTGTATTAAGATTTAAACAAGCTTAAAAATGATTACTCCCAACCTATACTCCCGTTCACTCTCCATCTCTCTCTGTCGCTGTCTCTCTATATCTCTCTCTCTGTCTCTGTCTTGGTCTCTCTCCATCTCTTTCTCTGTCTTGGTCTTTCTCCATCTCTCTCTGTCTCTGTCTTGGTGTCTCTCCATCTCTCTCTCTCTCTCTCTGTCTCTGTCTTCGTCTCTCTCCATCTCTCTCTGTCTCTCTCTCCATCTCTGTCTTGGTCTCTCTCCACCTCTCTCTTTGTCTCTCTCCGTCTCTCTCTCTCTGTCTCTCTTGGTCTTTGTGTCTCTAGCTCCACGAGGACGTAGGGGCT
>JACXGJ010001724.1:24930-77536 GCA_016801105.1 Esox niger
TGTGTGTGTGTGTGTGTGTGTGTGTGTGTGTGTGCGTCTGTCTGTAGGAGCTCTCTGATGGTGTGTGTGACATTTCCTCTAATTCACAGGACGAGTATAAGCCTGATGCAGACCTGTCTGAGGTGGACCTCAAGAACGCTGTGCGTATCCATCATGCATTAGCCACCCGAGCCACTGAGTACAGCAAGAGACCCAACGTCCTTAAACTAAAGACCTCTGACTGGAGAGTGTTCCTGCTGCAGGCAGCGTAAGTCCTCTGCTATGTTACTCTGGCCTGTTGGTGGGTTACGAGCCTCATGTCCGCTTATGCACACAGTCCTTTTGTCACGCAACGATAACTGACTAGAACGATATGGACAAATGTGCCTTTTGGATTAACGTGTTGCTAGCGGTGGCTTGCGTTTCTTTAGAATGGCTGTTTGCAGTTGTTCCTCATCCACTGACAACTTGTAGGGTTGGGAACCAGATTACATCAACTTGTAAAATTGTTCAAATCTTTAAGAATGTATTCCTTTTAGCAAAAGCTTATCCAACTTCGATGGTCGTGACAGTCATGCATGCAGACATTTTACACACGGAAACACTCTCTGTAGGAGCGAGGAGGAGATGATGTCGTGGATATTTCGTATTAACCTGGTAGCAGCTTTATTCTCCGCTCCGGCCTTTCCTGCTGCCATCGGCTCCATGAAGAAGTTTTGTAGACCTCTACTACCCTCCTCCTCCACACGGCTGAGCCAGGTACACACACACATCCTCAAACTTGTATACACACACATAGATACACACACACACAGACAGACACACCATTTATCTTCAGTCATAGTCAAATTTTCTGACAAAATTGTAATAATAAAAGTGGTACAAACTATATATACTCACTCACATGAACATTTTGTGGATACTCCGAGTGATTTGATACGCCACCCTGCGTTCTTTCTCATATATGACTGGCTGTGGCAAATGCCTCTCAGTTTCTCACTTCTGTGATTGGTGCAGGAGGAGCAGCTCCAGTCTCATGAGGGTAAGCTGAAGCAGATGAGTGTGGAGGTGGAGGAACACAGGAAGAACCCGCCCTCGCCTTCTCCCAAGAGCAGGGAGTGGGAGGAGTACCGAATTAAAGAGCACTACCTCATATACGAGGTAGGAGAAGGCAGATCGAAAAATAGATAGATAGATAAATTACTTGTTCAGAAATATAAGACGTCTATGTCTAGTCTTGATTATACACTTTGTTCTTGTCTTTAGACAAAACCAAAGACAAAACACATGACAACACGAGGACCAAAAAAGGGTCAATGAAAGTCCAAGATGCTATTAAGAGGCTGTTGAGCTTGAAAACAAATCTGTCAAAAACATAGCCAAATCTTCAGGCTTTACAAAACAACATAAGATGGCACTTGTGAGTCAGCAATCGCAAATGGCCTTATAGGCCAAGCAAAACCTCTAAGTAATCAAGAGAATGTTCCAAACCTACTGTGACTATTCTACAAGGTCCAAACCGCCAGTTCAAAACCAGGATGGCCAGGTTATAGTTAGCTAAAAAGTTCTAAAACAGCCCGCTACATTATACTGCAAGACTGTGACCATAAACATCCTGCCATGGCAAATAGATTTTTTTAGGCAAGAATGTGGAAAGTGCTTTATTGGCTATGTCCATGTCCAGATTTAAATCCAGTTGAACATGCCTTTTGTTTGCTGAAAAGTTGAAGCAAAAACACCCCCTTGTAAAAGCAGTCCTATATTAGCTCAGGTGTAACCAATCAGCTTCAGAATCATGCACCAAGTAAATTTGCCTCCATCTATGTTAAATTGAATTTATCATTTCTAAATAAATTCAGAAGTTCCTATATGTGCAAACGCTAATCTATGAGCACAAATAACTATTGGAGTTGTGGAAAATACAAAGAACACGGGATGGACATCAAATAATTTCTAGAAGATAAATAAGCCACGTGTGATTTACTGTATGCATTCCTTCATTCCCTCTTTCTGTCCATCTCAGAAAAGTCGCTATGAGACATATATCAACCTGCTGCAGGCTAAGATGAGAGCGGAAACAGACGACCTGGAGAAGATCGAGGCCAGCGTAATGAGTGGGATCGGGGAGAGCCGAGGGGGACGCGAGGGCTACCTGCGGAAGACCAAGTCCTCTCCTTCCATCAGCCAGCACGGGCTCAATGGAAGGGCTTCGGGACACACTACCCCAGGCCATCCCAGTTGAGAGACCTCCCCGCCCCCCAAACAACATAGTCATACCCCCATAACTCTCCCAGAGCCAGAGGGCCCCTGCACGCCATTAAACAGGACCTACACATTCAACCCTGACCACCTTCCTATTTCATTGCACAGTAAACCAGTAATAATGATTCAAATTATTCAAGCTCTTCAGTATTATAAGTGTTATTTTTTCCATCAGCAAGATGTGGCAAAGGGATTAAAGAGGAGAGGATTTACCTGCCAAGAGACTTGATGAGGATGTGGGGTGTTGTCATATGTGGTGAGGCGGAAGGAAGATTTCAGGGCTGTGGGCTTCGGTTGTAGTCACTCACACTTAACACTGAGACTTCAGCAGGTTTCTCTGGACCTCTCGGATCAGGACCACGGTCATCTGAACAGTCCCCAGAAACCGACCTACACTCATTCTGGGGGGCCTGAACGACGAGGAGCTGTGCTTACTGTTATACTATTACGATCGACTCCGTGCTCTGGAGCCTATTTATTATTGATATGTGTTTATTTATTGTAGATTTCTCCTTCCGCTTGACACTGAGCTTCACATATGTTATGGAAGTGAATGAAAGCACTGTGCCATGTTTTCTAGCTCCTAGGTCCGATTAGTGAGTCTGGATCTATGTACTGTTTCTACTCAGTAATGAGGTGGCAGTGGGGGGCAGAAAGATGGGATACAACTGTGGTGGATGTGGAAGATTTTGATTAAGTGCTTTTGTGTGTGTGATGAGGTGTTTACAGTGTGCGTGTGTGTGTGTGTGTGTGTGTGTGTGTGTGTGTGAGACTACGTGCGGGTTGGTGTGTTTGCGTCCGTGTGTGTGTGTGTGTGTGTGTGTGTGTGTGTGTGTGTGTGTATGTACAGTACCAGTCAAACGTTTGGGCTCGCTTCTGATGGGTACTGTATATGTTTGTTGAGGGATTACCAGAGGATCTGTGTTACTGGAAACAGGGTGGGATCTGTGTCGGTATGCCTTGATGGAAGTAGAGAAACCAGCTCTCCTGAGTGAGATCTGGCTCATCTTCCTATCGTCATCTTCGGATTCCTGTTAAAAGAGAGAGCAGCAGGACTGCCAGGCCGAGCAGCAGAGGACATAGTGATGCAGCATGGCGGTACAGGACAGGGAAAACAGCCCACTGGGGGATGTAGGCGGCAGCCATGGCACACATGGTCTTCAGATGGGAAACCAGAGAGGACACAAAGGGCTCTATTCAACCCTGGTGGTGGATGTTCACCATCACGGAGTGGTGGAAATGGAAAGGCAAGTTTTCCGCTGTAGTGGAGACTCCATTTAAGACGAACACTGCGCATGTTGGCTCACTAAGAAACGTGCATCATACAGTCTGTGGTACTTCATTCCTTAGTTGCAAACTGAATAGAGCCCAGAAACTGCTGTCTTTCTCCAGGAAGGACTATGAGGAGTGAAGGACCATGGGAAGTGAAGGGGGAGGAGGGTAACTGTGCTGCTGGACTCTTCATCAAACGTTGAAACTCTATTCCCCCTCCCCTACTGACCAGTTGTCAGATGGGACAGTATTCCTTGACCTTTTTAACACTGAAGTGGTACAGAATCTTGGCATGTGCAAATTAGACAGGGACTATATAGATGCTGTGTTTTTCTATTCCACAGTGATGAGACTGGATTCCAGATCTGTAGTTCTGATGATTGAAGGAGAATTTAGAATCAGAACTGCCATTTTATACATTATTAATTACAACTTTCTTACTCTGTCCAGAGACTGATCTTGTCACTTTGGCTGTTGTGCTAAATAACCATTGTTTTCCCAATGTTTTAGGGTAGAGCAGTGCTGTTGTTATATATGACTCTGTGAAGACTTTTTACTTTGCTGGTCCTGTTAAAATGGGTTTTATTTAAACAAAGGTAACTAAGGCACTTTGTTGTCATGAAAATATTTCAATTCTTTTTTGGACAGGATGTCATACAGTGTAAACTCAAGGCCGTCTATACTGGTTATTATAGTCAGTGCTTCATAAATCACCTTTTATATACAATAGAAATTGGTGGTGATGTTTTTATTATCAATTCGCTTTCTATAGAGATGTTGCCGCTGCACAATGTTTTTATGAGAAAAATGTTATGCATATGAGAAAATAACAATGTGGAAAATGTCTTTGAGTTTGAGTATTCTTTGCTATGATTAGTAAAATTCAGATTTGCATGCATCTCTGTAATATATTCTAGTCAATGCCACATATGTTGTTCTTTCTTCAGAACCTGCGGCAATATTGGCAGTCAACAACAGGCGCTCATATAAGTGAATGAACAGTAACGACGTTTAACCTATTCAGCACCTTGGACAGTGCTTAACGTCTCTTCTGGCAAACTTTGCGTTTCACCTGCACATTAAGCTTAGGTAATTCAAAATGTCAGAAAAATTATTTTTGGTGGAGCTTTAAGTTAGACACTTTGTGAAGACACAAAAACATGAGGAATGACTTTATTGCAATTAGTCATTTTCAGACGACAAAGGCTTTCCAACATTAAAACAACAACGTAGAAAACAGCACACGTTTTGCCATCAACAGAAATTTAATAAGGTAGTGAAAGTACATAAACAAAGTAATGAAGTACAGTAAGATGCCAGTTATGATGATCAAATGTAGGATGAGCCGATTTTTCAAAGCCAAATTAAGCACCATCTTCATGTAGTCAGGAAAGGCCATAATTCAGTAAAAACTACTCTACAATGTATGGGAGAAGTTAAACATGGTACATGTGGATCGTTATCACAGTTTTCAGACATTATACCAACTAAAAAATAACAATATTGGTGTAGCACTACTTTATCATGCATTTTACTTTAGTAAACCTTCTTAAACACAGACAAAATATACTTCAATAAGTAGAACTCCATATATATCTGTCCAGCCTGGAAAGTAATGTATACTCTTTGAATGTGAGATCCCTATCAAAAATAATATGCAGATCTTTTATTTTCTTAATATATCTAAAGTGCAAGTATGTATCCATTTTTATTCAATGCTTTCTGTAAGTATAAAATACAAAGGAAAAAAAACTGCAATATGCTTTTCCTGTTTATGTTATATTTTTTCTGAAAGGAGCATCATATATTACAAACCATATATACACACACACACACACACACACACACACACACACACACACTCTCACACACAAACACACACCACAGATAAAATATTTTGAAAGGTACAACATATCATACAGGGTTGATAAAGGGGTAGATAGACCACATGGTGACATGGGATATGTTTGTTGTGCATTGACCTACATCCTCCTCTGACTGTACAAGACACTTCTCCCAGTGTCTTCTCCCTGTACATAACAGTAACCTATACAGTCTGCATATATGAACTCTGCATTTTTATGTGCAAACATAATGTGTTCTGAGCTAATGATGGTCAAAATGACTGTTGGCTTCACAAAAGGATGTGATTGGCCTCACTCCTCATTATAGACTGTTTGTGTGTGATTGGTCGAATATTGAAGGACCTGCAAAAAGTTTTAGCGGCATGATAACAAATGGTTTCAGTTGATCTGAAGGACGAAAAGAAGCAAAACGCTTGAACGGCTTGGTAGAATGAATGAAAGTTAGAATCTGTTTTGGAATTCTAATGGGAGGGAATCTAAAGGACCTCCTTAGATATTGGCTAGGAACATGGAGTCCCCAGGGTACTGGTAGAGTCTGCAAAACACATGGTCATGCAGTGGTTCTTAAGATCACTGGTCAGAAAATACACATTCCCACTGTTAATTAAGTACTAGTACGAGTAAGAAGAACAAAGCACCTCTAATAATTAATAAATTTAAAGACATCTCTCTGATTCAAACCGCACAAGCACCATCACCCATGTTATATTGAACCATGCTGTTGCACAGTTTCCATCAACACACTGCAGATTTTGATTCTGGGACAAAAACACCTGACATCCATTTTGTGCCTCATTGATTAACTGTGCAATGTGAGCAACATGGCGAAGTCATCTAGTAAGGACTGTGGCAGTTGGTTCTGACCAAACATTGTCGTACGTTTTTATAATAGGCAGTGTTCTAGAATCTAGTACACGTCACCACTCTTTTCCGGAATAAGAACGGACCAAGTAGCACCGTTTAAATTGACAAAAATAAGAACTTCTGTTTTGCTTTTGTTTTTGTCTCACACACTTGCGTTTTACGGAGTGAGAGATACAAACGTGAAGTGTGAATTTAATGAGTAGCTTCTTATGTCATATTTAAGGCCTGATTTCTGTCAGCCCTCTACTGTATTGAAAGAGCACTGGGTCTTTCGCAGCGATTGTACAGGTGTGACAGGATTTCTGATCTCAAATGTGCTCTATATGTGTGGCAGGTAAGCAGGTAAACTGTACTCGGTGAAGAAAGAGGTTCTGTGACACTGGGGCAGTGGCAGGGAATATCATATTCCAAGGTGGGGGACTAATAGTATGACCTCTTAAAAAGAGCCCACTTATCTGAGCCCACTTCTAACTCCAACTGTCTGCTGGAATTATAGCACACCTATCTACAACTGCTCCACCTGTCTTCAAAATCGTGCCAGCCTCAGGGCAGCGCGGCACAGGGCAGTGGTTTAGTGTCAGTGGAGCTAATCTAAGCACCTAACTGGTGCTCGATATCCGCCTGGTTGTCAGACGGTTAACCTAGTTGACTGATTGTTCATCGACGCTCGAAGAAATCGACGCTCTGTGGCATTATTTACCATCGGAGTGGTGACCGGTAACTGGCAGAATGGCTGAGTTGTATCTTAACTTCCCACTTCCACGGACTATACGAGGACGGAAGGAGAAACGTTTTGTAAAAAGTACTCAACGTCTACTAATCGTTAACAGAGTTGGTTCCTCTGACGATTTGTGAAGGGGGAAGTAGCGGGAGATGTCACTGTAGTGATTGTGTGGAAAGAGAAACACCAGAAATATGTGTTTCACCGAAAAACACTGTAGTTATTGGGTAAGAAAGTGATGGAAAATCATACTTGTGCAGACAAAAGACTTCACATTTCAGTAATAATTCAGAATTCAGTCTCATGCTTTTCTTTTTTGTCTATACAACATACAATGCCACGATTGGCACGTACAATATTGCACACTAGAATGTAATGTCGTCACTGTCATCATCCCATGTAGGTGAAGACTGCTGCTTGGACAACATAACTTGGAGAGTAACGTTGAGAAATTAAATAATGCAAAGTGACAAATTAGACCGATAAACCCGATCTAAGTTTCATAATATTGGGGCTTTAGCACCATAGATAGATACTGCCTTGGCCTTTAGCCTACATCCAGAATACCTCAGATGAGGCTCTCAGGGCATCCATCTTCTCATCCCCATTTACTGACTACGTAAACGTCCCAGTTACAAACCGTCTTTTTTGACATGGTGCAAGAGGTGGACAGACTCAACCCCACATCTCTGGGCCCAGTTTTTCAAAAGTTATCCTGATGTCACCTATCAGACAGGATTGAATGCATATAAATAGAAAAGAGTCCCTATTCAGCTTAATGACTCTTCCATTCAACACATTCTATTTAAATTAATTGAATGCTATCTGATAGATGAATTCCAGATCAATAACTATAGAAAATCTGGGTCCTGATGACTATCCATGCTCACATTAGAAGTGCTGCTGCTGCTGTAATAGAGGACATGGTCTGATGGCCTCGTCTGTGGAGCAAGACAGACAACAGCAAGGAATGGGGCCTCTAGTTTGGCTTGTTAGTGTTAACCAACAGGCCCATAGGCAACACTGTGGCCTAGCCACACAGCAGTACAGTACTCACAAATTAAAACATACAGGAGTCGAGAGAGATATCATTAACATCGACCACAATGTGAAGCACGTAAACGAGTGGAGTGTAAGGCTGGGATTCATTCAAACCCGCAATAGCAATGTTCACGCAGTGTCTTTCCAATTTTCATCCTGTCTCCACACACATCAAATTCTGAACCGTGCATACATACATTTAAGAAGGACCACATTGGTACATGTAGGTTTCTTTATGAAAACCAGTCTGTGATTTAATCTGACCATTGAAAAAAGAGTTACTGTGTTAATACTGCAATGCGGGTTTGATTGAATTTAGCCCTAAAAGGCACCAGGTTGTTCTGACGTCAGAGGATGCGCCCTCGCGGCTCAGCAAGGATGTAGCCGCGCGCTGATGCGTCTTTTTACACGCGCTCTTATCACTGGTTGAGCGTCTAGTTTTTTGCAACCCCCCCCCTCCCCCTTTCGCAAAAAAGAAAACTCGCCCACAGAAAACGTGGGCATCTTAGGATTTAAATACAGCTGATTCACAAAATCATAATTAGTATATCTAAGTTAGCACTTTTTTCATCTAACCATTGATCCAAATTTGAATGGACATGGTGCAAATGGGTTTTTACTCGATAGTAAAGTTGATTTTATCCCGTTTAGGCCTATATAGAAGCGCAAAAATATTTAGACTCTCCTCATTTATAAAGATTCCATAATGTGTGACATGATAGAAAGGCTTTTTATCGCAAAATTTTCGATCGAATAATACACGACTACTTCTTTAAATGTCTTTATAAGAGATATAGACCTAAGCATAGGCAGATGTGTCACTTCTCAGCCTGTGCGTTGCGATCTGCAGCAGGCCTAGGCTATAGCCAACACATTAATGGATAGCGCTTTCATCTTTATTTCCTGCGTACCTTTTAGTAATAAACTATATCTTCCTTCAGATTTTGGTTTGGTAAAGTAATTTATATATATATGATACATATATATAAATTCTCTTTTGTGCTGATGTTAAATGTTGGTTTACAATGGAGATCGTCGTAATTTCCATGTGGGTTTAAACCCGGCTTTCCTTTTTTCTTTCTGTTTGCACTTTGAAAAGATTTTCGAAACAGCTAGGACATGTGCAAAATCAGTTCGTTTGTTAGAGAAATAAACACTCATTTCATTGTCATTTATATCAAGTAGGAAACAGTTCATATTTTACAGTTCAAACTGTTATTGATAGCAGCGGCTTACTGTTAAAATGGTTGGTAAGTGGGTGACATCCAGGTATGAGCGACGAAATAGTACTGCCAGTCTTTGAAGGTTGTGTGTGGGGTGATTCCCTTGGAATTCTCTGTTTATTTTACAGTAAAAGTCTGATTATAAAGTTTGTGTTGTTTGTTGTTAGCCCATTTAGGCCTATCTATTTCTGCTCTAGCCGGTAATCCATCAATCATCGTCCCCGTCGTCACCATGTTGGCCCTCTGGTAGGAGTTCAGAGGCCCGTTTCTCTCTACTCCGTTCCTGGATCTTTCTCATCTCCTCTGTATATTTACAGAACGTGTTGCCGAATTTGGACCAGACTTTGCACGGAACCGTAATGGAGTTTCGGTAGGTAGGCTTTACCTCGCTGACCCGCATGAACACCCCGTACTTGTTGGAACCCACGTCGAAGAAAAAACGCTTGTTGTCAACAGTTAACGATGTGCCTTCGGGTAATTCGGCCGGATCCTCGTCCACACCGTAATCATCGATGAGTTTGGCCAAAGCGTCGCGGAACTCGATAAGTCCCTGTGCTGGAAGTGCGATGGTCTGGCCTTGTGCGCTTCCCAATCCGGGCCCCCGATTAACGGTCTGACGGATTCTGAGGAACCGCCCCCTCTGGTTCTCTTTCAGATCCATGTAATATTTGCGATTCTCTCGTACCAGAAATTCGCTCTTGAGGGCCCTCCGGGGCTCATCTTGCACCATGTCAGGGTTGCTTGGGCCCAGCTGAGCGTAATGTTCGATGAAGTCTCCGAGATAGTCGCGGAATTCCACTGCCACTGACATAGAGAGAGTAAGGCGGCTCTTATTTCCCCCAGCTCCGACCTCGGCTATCTTTAGGAAGCGGCCTTTCGCATTCTGCTTCACGTCAAGGTAGAAGCGCTTATTCTGGATGTCGACTCGCTTCGAAGCGAGCTCCTCGGTGTCGTGTTGCAGTCTTGCCGCGGCACCCATCGCGCCCGGAGGCAGCAAGCCGGGGCCTGTGGCCAGTCCTCCCTGGTCACTACCACTGTCTCTGTCCGCCATGATGCTGCCTCCCTGCTTACCTTCCACCGTCTCCCTCAGCCTGCTGCAACCTCGACTGCCCGTCAACCACTCCACCGATATCGCGAGAGCGCTACGTTTTAGAAAGAAAAGGATGAAAAATGAAAGTACTGTAGTTCATGTTACATACTGTAGTTCTGGAGAGGAATGTTCAAGACATTCAAGTTTGCGCCTAGCTATGCAGATGCGTAGAATTCATTGCCAACTAAACTGAAGCTCTAAACAATCGGATGATGCATTATTACAAAGTCACTTTCTGATAATATAACATCATGAAACTGTACAAAAATCCACTCTTATTTTCAATGGTATCCTGTAATGAGATCTATTCCATAGATTATTCTTATGTGCAATGAAACACTAAAGCATTAAATGATGCACAGGATTTAGGTAACTCTTAATCACGTGCGAATTGAAATTGAATACATCATAATATAAACGCATAACGCATCAATCATATTCTAACGGATACAAGTGTATTTATATTTTTATATCTCTTGACTCTTGAGTAATATGTTGGGATTGTTGATTGAGTTATATAACTGTGGATCAAAACCGATCATTAAAAAGTGGGCTAAGTATAATTTAATGGTAATTACAAAAATAATTCGTAGTCTATAATGTAACTTATGAGGCAGAATGCGTAAACTATCCCTATTGTTATTAGAAATCCTCTTGTGTTTAGTTCTTTGCAGGTGTCTGAAATCAACAGCTTTCCGGCGTCGTTTCAGCACCAAGGATAGTGCACGTTCTCACGACCTCTGACCAAGGACAGCTAGCTAGCGCTCTGAAAGGGCAAGCGGGGGAATATTGAATAACTGAATTGATTGATTGATTGATTGGAGGGACTGGTAGAGAGGGGAGAATAACGTCGGTGCCACTAAAATGCTATGTATAAGCCTACTTGGTTAAGGACAGAAAACAGCACATGTTAAAGGCATCCACGTATACCATAAAAAGCAGGCTATCTGGTACACGTGGCTTCATCATTACTCCAATGCTTGTAATCGATATTCTCACATGTAGTCACACGTTAAGGCCACCGCCAGGCACATTCATTATCGCTGGGTGCAAAAATCTACTGCCCAGAATGGACATGCCCATAAGACCGGGTGCCTTAATAGGTGTAGCCGCTGTTGGGCATCGTTCCGTGGGGGTCGCCTGTTTGGCGCTTGTTGCATAGTAAACAGTGGTTGGGCCAGATTGGACAGAGACGTTTGTAACTAACAGGTTGCCGGGCTATAGGCTACTACTGGAGCCATTGAGATATTTTCGCAGCGTTAGTCATCGCACTAGCCGCAGTGTAGCTTAGTCCGTCTACTAAACATCCTCTCTGAATTGACAGCTCTGTGGTTCAGTAAACACGTTTATAGCCATTGGATTTGGTTAATCCCTTATTTTTAAACCGAATCGCAACCGAAACATTTTTGCTGATGCTATCATGGTCGCCCGCGGTTGTGACTCCGGGCGGTTTTTCTGAGGGTATTGGGCACGCGGCTCCGGTCATTAGTGTGTTTGCGCAGGAAGTGGCAGCCGACGCCAGTGGCCGGGCAGGTGATGTTTGCTCACGTCAGCCGCTCGCGTTTGAGGGGTGCAGGGGACGCGGCTGGAGGGAGCGCGCTGTTGCATCGCCTAACCGGATAACCAGATAACCGCTATCTTCTGTCGTCTCCGTTATACAGAAAAGGAATCCAAGTGTTACATCTCTGGAAGTGGAACAAAAACCCCGACCGTTTGTGTGTCTGTCTGTGCATCTTAGTGTTTTTTGTGCGCGGAATCTAAAAATCGTTTTCCGTTAGGCTATAGAAAGGCAATGCGCCCACCCATGCGATGACATTTGTTGGAGAGAGAGGATAGACTATATAGGCTTCATGCAGAAACTCTGGTTTCGAGTAGAGAGTAATTTACGTATCTTGCTTTGCGTTTCAGGAGAAAAAAAATTGTGTTGAAGGAGAATGCAGCAACCACATTTTTAACCATGCAGAACCGGGCCGTTTCCGGTTCTTAGGCTGGTGTGTCCCCATCTGAAACCGTATGGGGAAAGCGGCAGACACAGATGGCATGGACACTTACGCAAGGTCTGCCGCTCTGCCCTGCTATCGGAGCATATTCGCAGTCTCCCACTTCAACCCCGCTCCGTCATCCGCGCCCCTCAGCCGCCCCAGCACTGCAGCAACGGAGCCACGGCCGACGGCATGAGGCTTGATCCGGTGCATTTCTCCATGCTGGTCATTGGGGTCTCCTTCGCCTGTTACGCCCCGAGTCTCAATTCCCTCCAAGACCAGGCGTACCGATCCGCTGTGGTAATCGAGGGCGAGGTGCGCTCTTCGCCTGAAAACGTCTCTCGGGAGCCGTACAGTGTGAATGTCAAAGTGCTGGACGTGTGGCCCGTGAACAGCGGCGGGCTCGAGCGGGAGCAGCTCGTGACCGTCGGGGACTTCGGTTCCGAGGCCCCGTGCACCACTGTTGAGGAGAACCACAGATATATATTTTTCATGGACCCAACTGCCGAACCTTTAGTATTCAAGGCATCGTTTGCTCCGTTGGACGCGAGCGGAACCGACCTGAAGAAGGATGTGGAGAGCGTGTTGTGCGAGGACTGCGGTAAGTTTAGGCTTATATTGGGCGCTTTAGGGCCGCAAGCTAATGTTCCGGTCATATAAGGAGTCTCCGGTCTCCCAGTGAGTGCTTATCGGTGATGATCGACATGGTTCAATTCTCCACGCTCGGGTGACACATAACAAATACGGGGATTTTTTTTTCTCCAGGAAATTACATTATGCATAGATTTGTGAGACAGATACAGTATACAGGTGGAGTGAGATTAAATTGATTTGATATGGACAATCCATCAATATTAAAATAACGTATAGGCCTAATCTATAGCTGGCATGTTGGTAAGATATTGGATTTCAAGTAGAAATTTTGAACATGGATGCTGTACAAAAGCGTTGGCAAGTAAGGACTTCCAAAGTGTGTGTGTGTTTGTGTGTGTGTGTGTGTGTGTGTGTGTGTGTGTGTGTGTGTGTCAGTGCGTGTGCGTGTACGTGCGCGTGCGCGTGCTTGCCAGCATGCACGTCTGTGTGTCAGATATCCCATATCTGAAAATCAGAAGAAAGAGACGCAGGACAGAAAGAGAGAAAGATAGCGAGATAGAGAGAGAATAGGGCGTGAATCTGAGAAAATATGACACAGTTTCATATCAAATCCCCATCAGTTCATTCAGATGTCAGTTTGCTCTCAAACAAAGTGGAGACTGAGAACATGTGACAGGAAATAGGGAGACCAATCAGCTAGTCCTAACCGGTCAGTGCTGGTGGATCTGGGATTGTATATTTGGTCCTTTTCAGCAGTTAAATAAATATCAGAGGCTTGACAGCATTTCAGAACCATAGACAGCTCATATTCTCTGACCTCTCAATCTATCTAACCATTCCCACTTGACTCTACATGTATTCATGCATGAGAAAAGGAAGACAGCAGCCCATTTTCTCTGTCAACCATCACTTACATTCACAACATATTTCTGTATTTGCCCAAATGGTCTGGAGAACAGAAACTCTGACTAAAATTTAAATAAAAGTATTTCCTAATTTTATCTTTAACATGGTGAAATAGATAAGATCAGGGGGCATAGGTATTAATTATTTCATAGTCTGATTTGTGATCAGTTTAGCTTTTTAGTTCCCAACAAATAAAATGACATGGACTGGAAAGGCCTGATCCTAGATAATGGCTGCTTTTCTTTGATGTTTAAACCGAAAAGGTTTCAGTAGCACCATGGAACGCACACATCCACTGACCTCTGAATAGGGTCTGATAAGAACGTAAGCTGAATCTTTCCTCAACTCATCCTCCTTGGCCCCTGATCATGACAACTAATCTCAAAACCTTTGATGGGATGCAGTTGAGATCTTTTCAGTACTTTCACCTGTCCTATCAGGGATCATCACAGACAGGAGATAAACAGGAAGCTAGAAGGAACAGGTTTTGTGGTGTGTCTGTCTCTCAGGCTATATCATTTACTCTCTGTCTGTATGGCTGAACCATTTCCTGTCTGTCTGTCTGTCTGTCTGACTGTATATATGGCTGAACAAGTCCCTGCCTGTCTGTCTGTGTGTCTGTCTGTCTGTCTGTAGATCAAGTGTTACAGTTGTAATCCAGCTTCTTAGCACAGAGCAGCTTAGTATAAAATATGCTTGCAGGGATCATGACTGTCCAGGTTATCAGGTAGTTATGCTGACATCACAGACAAAACTTCCTTGAATCAACAGTGATGTAAACAGGCATGCAGACAGACAGTCAGGCAGGCAGGCCAGAAGACTCTACTCACCCCTGGAATGTCATTGTGTAAAGTTCCATGTGAACTTAGAGTCAGGCTCTAAGTATTTACCTATATAAGTATCCTGTCTCTCTCTCCCTGTCTCTCTCTCCTGTCCCTGTCTCCATGTCCTTGTTGTCTGTCTATGGGAGCAGCATTATGCCTCAGTAACTGTCTCATGCAAGCGCACATACACAGACACACACACACACACACACACAGACACACCACTGAACTACTGCTGCTCTGCTGCAAATGCCTCAGCATGCTGTCTTTAGCTGAGAGATCTGGGGCTTGTATAAATTATGCACAGTGAAAAACAGAAGGCTGAGGTTTGTGTGTGTGTTTGTGTGTGTGTGTGTGTGTGTCAGTGTGTGTGTTTGTGTGTGTCCTTCAATTGGCAGGATGTGTAGACCAGGGTTGTCGTGATTTGTGGCCTAGAGACGTAAAACTGATCTGCTGTGCCTCGAGTTAGTGTCTCTGTGCACATGACACATGCTTGTGTGTGTGTGTTTGTGTGTAGATTTTAATTAATTAACTTACAATATCTTAATATTTAATTGTTCCATGTGACTTGAGGTTTTCATGTACAGTAGCTGGGGTAAGATTTAAACAGTAGTTGTCTGAACATGGTTTTCCCATCAGCCACATGCTACCCCACAACATTACCTTTGTGTCATACAAGTAGGCTGTACTATTACTGTGTGTGTGTGTGTGTGTGTGTGTGTGTGTGTGTGTAGACCCCATTCCATACCAAAACGTTAGTCTCTGAATAACATGAAGGCACTCATCCTTGCCTGTCCTTCACAAACAAGCTGAACAAATTAGGCTATTCTGTAAAACCATAAGAAATGTAGATGGCTGCATTTATAGATAATAGGAACCTTCATTTTCCACTCCTCATCCATGCAGAATATTCACCTCACCTTCAAAGTTGGTTACCACACCCCTTTTCTCTCTCTCTCTCTCTGTCTCTCCTTCTTTCTCCCTGTTTCTGTTGAGTTTTTTTCTGTCTATTTTTTATACCCTTTCACTTCATTTCCCTTAAGCCAATTACATTTAAGTGACTTCATTGAGATAATTAGTTAAATTACACATTGTCAAAGTATACATAGCACAACAATGGTCGATCTCAGTCTCCTGTCTCTCTACTGTCTCTGTGAGGATGTATGAGAGATGCTTTTTTTAAACGGACTTCATATCCACAGAAGATGTATGGAATCAATGCCTCACTCCTCTAATCAGTAGAATACTGTCTGCGCTGCAGGGTTAGAAGGTTTAGATCTCTGCAGTGAGAAGTGTGTGAGTGTGAAATGAGAGGAAAGACGCGAAAGCAAGGAGGAGAGGTGAGAGAGGGGGATGGAAGGGGCAATGAGGGAAAGGTGACACAGAAGGTGAGGTGTGGATTTTAGAGAGAGAAAGAAATGGATGGATGGATGGAGGAGGAAAGGTGGTTGTGGGGCGTACTGTGGCTTGAACACGACTCAGAACACTGTCGGGGGGAGGTTGGGTTGGGGGGGTAGAGGAGGGAGAGAGAATAGCTTTTCCCCACTGCTCTGCCCGCAAGCGCTTCATCAACTATTCATCAGAAACTCTGCTCATCCTCTCTCTGTTTCTGTCTCCCCCTCTCGCTCTGTCTTTCACCCTCTCCCCCTCTCGCTCTATCTGTCTTTCTCTCAGTCTTCCCCTCTCGCTCTCTCGCTCTATCTGTCGTTCTCTCTGTCACCGTGTCATCCTCCCATTTCTACCTATCTTCTTTCCCTCACACTTAAACATGCAATAATTCACTTTCACACACATTCTCACTTCCTTTTTCTCCATCGTTCATCCCCGTCTCTCTCACCAAGACACACACACACACACACACACACACAATCAAGACACACACACACACACAATCAATCTCCTTCTCTCTCTATTTCTGTATCCCCGTCTCACCTCTCCCTTCTTTCCAAGTCTCAGTACTCTCACTCTTCCTCCACACTCTGCTTCCTCACTCCCACACGCTCGCTGTTCTTTCCTCACACAACACACTTTACATATTAGGAGCAATGAGGGAGCTGTTCTTGGACACTGGCCTCTCCAAGTAGGCCTGCAGCGTTAGTTTGCCCCCCTTATGTGTCCCCCTTGACCCGTGCTTTCCGGTGGCTTACATTGTGTCAATGTTTGTGGGCCTACATGTATGCGGGAGAATCTGAAAAAAGGCTCCATCAAATGGATAAATAAGAGAGAGACTGACGTGATCTTTGGTGTCACAGACACAGGCTGAGGGAGATAGGGAGAACAGGTAAAAGAGCGACAGACTTTATGGCATGAATCATTCTCCCAACACACGGTCTGTGTCTTTTTTCTCATACAAACACACTCTTGTACAGGCTTCCATTCACTCATGTTGGCTCCTGTCTGTACAGAGGTGAGTTCTATTATGTGCTCCAGATCTGCAGGCCTATTCTGCCAGTGTATCATTCAAGAGCAGGACCGCAAATGCGCATCTCCCTCCCCTCCCTCCCTCCCTCCCTCTCTCTCGCTCTCTTCCCTCTCTCTGTCTTTCTCTCTGGTTTCCATGGTGACAGCTGTGCGCTGCAGAAATCACACCGATCTGAGGCTGAGATAGAAGTGCTTCTCTCTTTCATACATGAACACACAAACACACACACACACACACACACACACACACACGCACAGAAACATACGCAGAAGGCACACCTGACATATGTTCACACATTCACCACATACACACATCACACACACAGACCGCAACAGCACTGTGTTCCACACAGGGCATGTAGATGTTAGGAATATCACCCTCACTCCCACTGTATATATATCCTGCCTCCATGTGTTTATGTGTTGCTCCACACCATGTGTTGGTTCGATCACACACACCCTTCTGTCAACAGCAATGGAGCTGGCTTTCATATCACCCTCCGTTAGTAAATCACACTTAGCAAAACATCAGATCAATTTTGTTGACGCCTTTCTCTGGAGGGTGGAGTGGAGGGAGCGTCAGCTGACCTTGAGAAAAGGACCCCTTGATGGAAGCCTGTGAGTGCTGGTCACGCCTGATTGGCCAGTGCAGGGCCAGTCACGCGCAATTGGTCAGACTGTGTTGTATTCCGTCTGGGCCCTGCCCCAGAGTTTTAACAGCGGAATCCTCAGATCCCTCAGTGATACAAAAGGCTTGGCTCAGCAAGATTGGCATCACAAGCACACACACACCCACACATGGACGCGCACGCACACACACACACATACACATACACTTTCAATGTGGATAATAATATCCTAATAGTAAACAATGTGTATGGAATATCCTAGAGGTGGTAAACTTGCCTGCAGTGTGTGTAAAATGTATGTATCAGTGTGTGTATTAGGTATGGTGTTGGTCTATGTATTACGTCTGTATCTATGTGTATAATATGCCTGTGTCAGTGTTTTATAAATGTGTGCGAGTCTGTGTATTATGTGTGTCAGTATGTGTCAGAGTGTGTTATATGTTTGCTAGTGTGTAATGTCTATATCTGTGTATAATACCATTCCAAAACATTTCAGCAATTCTGATGTAGTCTCCTGTGTTTCTGATTACTATTTAACTCCTTGAGCCAGCTACACTTAACATCAGCTCAACAGGTATCACCAGACATTGTCGTGGGCATTTTGGGGGCATTTTATGCTTTTATTGATACAGAAAGTTGGAAAGATAGCACATGCACTGAAATAGCACTAACACTCTCTAATTGATATTTCACTTCTGCCCTATCCAGTAAAGCATAGAATGACGTATTTTATTTCGGTATGGCGTAAAAGGCTTATGTTGGTCATGCTTTGATAAAATATATCTGGAAACACCTGTCAAGATTGTCAGTACTTTCTGGATAATATGAGGCTTGATCAATCAAGCATGGTTCTGGTAGATGCTTTGGAATGCACCCATAAATGTTGCTGAGCAGCTCTATCTGGAATGGTGGGCCGAAATTCCTATTCAGTTTGATGAGAGACTGAACAACAATTAAAGGAAGAGTGTGGTGTCAGTCCTTGCAGCTAAAGGTGTCACACTCAGTTGTTGAGCGTATGGAGGAGTATACATCCACAGGGGGGCATAATGTGTTAAGGAACATTATTCATTGAAAACATGAAAGTATACAAATGTTGTGCTATGAATTCCCTCATATTTAATATCAGGTTCTGGTTTAAGTTCTGTGAACATTCAGTGACAATAATATAAAAGAGAGAGAGAGAATACTGTGGAGAGTCAGTGTGGAGAGGATAGTAGTGAGAGTTAATGAGGAGAGGATAATAGTGAGAGTTAGTGTGGAGAGGACAGTAGTGAGAGTTAGTGTGGAGAGGATAGTAGAGTTAGTGAGGAGAGGATTGTAGAGAGAGTTAGTGTGGAGAGGATAGTAGAGAGAGTTAGTGTGGAGAGGATAGTAGTGAGAGTTAGTGTGGAGAGGATAGTAGTGAGAGTTAGTGTGGAGAGGATAGTAGAGAGAGTTAATGAGGAGAGGATAGTAGAGAGAGTTAGTGAGGAGAGGATAGTAGAGAGAGTTAATGAGGAGAGGATAGTAGAGAGAGTTAGTGAGGAGAGGATAGTAGAGAGAGTTAGTGTGGAGAGGATAGTAGTGAGAGTTAGTGTGGAGAGGATAGTAGAGAGACTTAGTGTGGAGAGGATAGTAGAGAGAGTTAGTGAGGAGAGGATAGTAGAGAGACTTAGTGTGTAGGGGATAGTAGAGAGAGTTAGTGAGGAGAGGATAGTAAAGAGTTGGTGAGGAGAGGATAGTATAGAGAGTTAGTGTGGAGAGGACAGTAGAAAGAGTTAGTGTGGAGAGGATATTAGAGAGAGTCTGTTTAGGGAAGAACTTACAATTAGATTTAGAATCAGGGTTTCTTTGTGTTAGGGTTAGGTGTTACGGTTTCATTAAGTTTTTCTAATAAAGCTTATGTTATTGAGGTTAAGTTTAGGGTTAAATTAAGGTTAGGACTAGGTTAAGGGTTAGGGTAGGGTTTGGTTTAGGATTGGAGCATCCAGAATGGGCTTCTCATTCCCACAATTATAAAAAACAAATGTGTGTGTGTGTAAGTGTTTGTGTATGTGTGTGTATGTGTGTGTGTGTGGGTGTAATTTTCAGGATCTACATTTCCAGAAATTACATGAAAACCTGAAACATGGAAAATTCAAGATTGATTTTTCAAAATTGTTTTTACATCAATGGTTTAGTCTTAAGTTTAGTGCTTGGGTTAGAAGGTTTAGGGTGAAGGTGAGGGTTAACATTATGGTTAGGTTCCTGAAAAGTAAAGAAAACATGGTGTCTGTGTGCATGCTGGCTTATTTACCTGCATATGCATATGTATGAATGCCAGCATATGTGTGTGCACACATGCTTATGTGTGTATTTCTGTATGGAGGTATGCAAGCTGTTGGCATTCTTGTATTATTATTGTGCTCCACTGCTATAGCTCAATGTCAGTACTGCAGGAGGTTAGAGTGTTTAAGGAGAAAAGAGCTAGTGTCTCCGGAGACTCAAATTGGGCCAGTTTATTATGGCAGAGCAAGCCTGCAAAACGCAGCACTCCATGTCAAAATCTGCTGCAGAACTTTCTGGAAAGACCAAGGCCTGTGCCCACAAAGAGTTTCAGAGGAGAAAATTGGTCCTAAGTGCTGTAACTGAAGGTCCAACTCTTGTGGTTCAAAATGAAAGCTATTCATAAAGATTCTCTAGTCAAAAGATTAATTTCAAGTCACCAAGTATTTAAAAACATTAATCTCAAGTATTTAAGACAGCTCAGGAAGCGTCCTAACAGGTTATCAGCAATCAGCAGACATCTGGCTTATAGTCCAAAAGGTTTCTGCACTATAGACAAGAAAATTTGTAAGAGTTAAATGTTTTGATCTCTCTATATGATCATTTAATATATATTCGAAACCTACATCTGACAATAGACCTCATGTTCTTCTGATAATGATTTTAAATGACACGCCAAGATACTTATAACCTCTTTGTAAATAAACAATCATAGCAGTTAATCTTGGAGTTAGTCAAACTACAGTAGCATACATGATTTAAAGTGTAGGCCATATACCACCAATATTTTATAAGAGCACAATACAAAAAAATGCCCAAAGAGAGTATGTCTATAAGTTGGGCATTTGATATCATACAGGCTTTTTGTTTGCTGAAAACTATGCATCATTAAAAGTGGTTTTGACAATAGCTGATATCAATAGCGTTGATATTATAAAAATAACAACATCAAATTCTCCACACATGATCAATGTGATTTGAATAAGAGAACAAAGAAGTTGATGCTTTATAGTGAACAATACTAGGAAAGCCTTTGAGCAACCAGATTTCCATACTGTTGTAAATTGGAAACATTTAAATGGCATCATTTTCTGCTATTAAACCAGCCTTCATCAGGATGACCATAACTAAACCAAAGATGGGCTCTTCTCCTGTGTAGGCAGCTGTTTTTAGATTTTAGTTTTGAAAGGCTATACTCCTCACATATAATGCCTGAAGGATTAGGAATAGGCAAAAACTGAATGTGTCAAGAGTAGTTTACTTGTTTTGCATCCTTGACTTTTTCTCCATTTCACATTTTTGTAAGCAAACACTGAAATTAATGTTTGTACCTATTCAGCAATAGGAACAACGATAACCAGAATGTTTTGAAACTTTTATGCAAAAAAATTATTGCCATACCACTTCTGATAAACAATGCTTGTTGATGCTCTATGAATGTCCTCACTATAGCTGTGGAAAAAATTAAGAGACCACTGCATCCCAAAAAATTTGAAAAGCAAAGTTTTGAGTGAGGAACAGAAGCTATACATTTGCAGTGGTCTCTTAATTTTAACCCTTCTGTTCCTCACTCAAAACCTTCCCTTTTTACCTTTTTGGATTTTTTTTTTTTTCCGGAGCTGTATATTTCCTATTCAATATCACAATTTTTCCGAGTTAAAATTAACTTAAACGGAGCTGCAACATTAACAGCTTTTAACAGGATTCCTTGTACTTTTAAAAAATTTCAGTAGATAAGGGCCCAGCTGTATATAATAGCTTTTACACAAAATGCTTTCCTCTCTTTTTTAATGACACAAAGAAACATGAAAAATAATTGAACTGACTTTTCGGAATTCGGTCCAATGTTTGTTTCACATAAAACCTAGCGGTGTTGTAACAGTGTTTTAAACAGAATATTAGTCAATTGTCAATCTGGGGGTTCACTACACTGTTGTGTATGTGTTCACAGTTGTGAAATTCATCAACCTCATAAAAGGCATACATATTCATTTTTTCTGTTAATAATGTGCTGTTTATAGTGTTGCTGTATACCTAGCTGGCTATTGTTACCCAATCACCTATGCAATAGTAAGAACTAGTAATAGCCACATTATACTGTCGAAGCGAAGATTTGGTCTGCCTTGAACAAATCCTCTTTTGCCACTCTCCATTTTAACAGCGTATAAGCCATTCATGCATGACATTGATACAGTAACTGTCAATATAGGAGATGATCACTGACTTTTTCGTCAAGTGAAAAGATAAGAGAATCGTGCAACCAGCTAGGTTTTTGTCTATCCTGAACAAATCTTAATGCGTAATTTGAAAATACACCAGAACTGTTGTATTTTAGTGTTTCTATAACATAGGCAAGAATATGAGTAGTTTTAAGTCATCTTAAAAGTAGGGTTTTAGAAGTTCTGGGAAAATGGACAGCAACTCTACCATTGCAGCTTCAAAAAGAAACTGAGGTACCATTGCTGTAACTGGGCTGAGTGGTTGCTTCCTTCCCATAAATGTAGGTAGTCCAAAAGACACAATCTGAACAAAGAGCTTGGGTAGGGATAGAACATTTAAAAGTAGGAATGGACTCTTCTAATAGTAAGTTATTCCAGGTACACGATGACAAGCATCTTGATTAGTTCCTGCTTTGCTTCCTATGAGGTGAGGTCTCAATCAACAAATATTATAGAGAATGAACCTGCAGGTGCAAGTCACCACCTTGATGTTTGCCGAGAATAGAAGCGTTATAAAAGTGGCAGACCTGCTCTGTCAACTGTGATGGAAAGTTCCTCCTTTGGAAGAACAGCTCTGTCAACTGTGATGGAAAGTTCCCCTAATGGAAGAACAGCTCTGTCAACTGTGATGGAAAGTTCCCCTAATGAAAGAACAGCTCTGTCAACTGTGATGGTGTGTTCCCCCAACGGAAGAATAGCTCCGTCAACTGTGATGGAAAGTTCCACCAATGGAAGAACAGCTCTGTCTGGTTGAGGTTTAGGTGATGGCGAATGCCATTTGCTGAGTGTCATCGGCATACAGTAGCACTGAGAGGAGAAACAATGTGAGCAGAAGATGGAGCCAAGTGACAGAACAGGACAGGATGTAGACCTGAGCCATGAAGGACAACAGTAGTAAGAGCCTGCACAGAGGATAGTGGTCTCAATTGAGTGACCACTTAAAGCCAGACTGGGAGAGGTGGTAAGAGAAAACATCCATCTGCAAAGAAAAGTGTGAAGGAATGCTGGTCTGAAGTTTTAACATAAGGAGGGTCAAGTGTTTCTTGAGGAGGACCTTTGAAGTCAGAGGGGCCACTATGAAGTCAAAGGCGACAATGGTCATGGATGTCTCGATAGAGAAGTGAGGAGTTGGAGATTGTCTGGAGATGGGAGGAAAGGATGGGTTTGAGTGGGCAGGTTATTGGGTACCCGGGTTTTATCTGGAGAGAACAGGGTGGAATAGGTTCATTCTTGGACCAGTCCAGTGTGTTAGGGACCAGTGGACAAAGTGAACCTGGTGCAGATGTTCTCAGCCTTCTTTTCAAGGTTCTTGACAAAGTCATCCACCTTGAGGGAAGATAAAGTAGGAGGAGATAGAGGATGGGGGAGAGATGAAAAGTTTGAAAAGAGTTTCCTAGAGGAAGCTTGACATTTCAAATTTGAATGAACGCTGATGGAGAACCTGGGTTGTGTGGGCTGGGGAGATTAGAAGAGTTGCAGCCAGAGGGTAGGGAGCAAACAGGTATATTAAACATAAACATCGTTTACAAAAGATGTAAAAAACAAGGTGAGATCTGGGGGGGATTAGAAACCTTGTTAAGATCCTCAAGTGAAAGTGCTGTGGAATCTTCTTTGCTGTCTTTCCTTGAGTAATTCAGCAGAATACATCGGCAGAACTGTCTTTGTTCCCAGAATAGTTCCCTTATTTCTGGCAACAATAATGTTACTTGACAAGAAACTTTCCCAGCTACAGATTAGATATTTTTTGTCACTGAACAAGTACAAGTACAGTACAATGAAATGCATTTAGCATCTAACCAGAAATGCAAATAGAAGGCATATAATTTACAATCATCAAGTATATTTATATTACTTGGAATGTATTGATGTGCAATGAAGGCAAATGCAGTACAAATGGCAATACTAAATGTGCAGTTAATGCAAATAGAGGAGGACAGAAAATGTACAACTATTAAGGATAGTGTATGTTATAAGTGGGATAAATAGTTGTGCGGGGTACAAATGGCAATTCTGAATGGCATTATAGATGTGCAATCGGGGCAAAATAAAGAAGTAAGTTAATATGTGCAACTGAGTGACCACTGCATAAATGCAAGTATGATGGCAATTCTTAATGTGCAAAGAGGCAAACTGAATGTGCAAGGTGCATGTGCAACTGAAATGCAGGGATAGCAGTAGTGAGGTTCCCGAGGTGGACACCTACCAGTAACTACTGAAAACTTCCATTATCCGACTTTGCAAGGAAGTGTCAGAGTAGTATAAAAGGAGTAGTGCAACTAGGTCCCTGAGAGGCTGGGGGTGTGGTTAGTGATGGGTCACAGAGTTCAGCAGGGTTACAGTAGATGGAATGAAACTGTTCCTGAGGCTACTGGTGCGGTCTGATCACTAGAACAATAAGAGATTTTCCTACCCCTGAAACCTAGCTGATCTGTAAACAATCAGCTAGCAGCAGTTCACAGGTTGACTTTTGGGTAAAATAGTCAGTAATTAAAACAGATACTAACGGTACTAGGTAGAAGCACACATGGGTACGTTTATGGCATGTGCCCAAATTGCAGCACATAACACAGGTTTGCGTTGCTCTGACAGTCGTGCTAGGGCTCCAGTGTTACTCTGACAGTCGGGCTAGGTGTCAAGTGTTACTCTGATAGTCAGGTTAGGGCTCCAGTGTTACCCTGACAGTCGGGCTAGGTGTCCAGTGTTACTCTGACAGTTGGGCTAGGTGTCCAGTGTTATTCTGATAGTCAAGCTAGGTGTCCAGGATTACTCTGACAGTCGGGCTAGGTGTCCAGTGTAACTGATAATCAGGCTAGGTGTCCAGTGTTATTCTAATAGTCAGGATAGGTGTCCAGTGTTACTCTCTCTGACAGTCAGCCTAGGTGTCCAGGATTACTTTGACAGTCAGCCTAGGTGTCCAGTGTAGCTCTGACAGTCAGGCTAGGTGTCCAGTATAACTCTGATAGTCAGGCTAGGTGTCCATTGTTACTCAGACAGTCAGGCTAGGGGTACATACATGTAATATGTGATGCAGTGCAGTACTTTACACCTTTTCCTACAGCGTGCACAAAATAGGATATTACCTACTATGTGAAACCCAGAGAACACAGATGTGCAGTTTCCATAAACACTGTCATTAACAGGTTCCAATAGCACTGCAAATGATTAATGGTTAAAAAAAGAAATGTTATAAAACAATAGTTTGACTTTGTAGGTGAACATTTTGTATAATACTGAGAAAATCTCCTTCCTGTGTAAAAATCCATAAAAACAAAAATAGACAATTTTAGTGAGACGTATGAATTGGTCTGAAGCCAAAACATTATTATATACTTATTACACTGACTTACTACACTGGGATTTTCTACTTCAAACTATGAGTAGACAGGTTGCTTAGGATTCAGCCCTTCTTAAAACTCCTGATTCATTCTCTTCAGAGGAATAATGGGCTGTAACCTGCTTGCTATTAAATAATGGTGGCTAGGCTGAATCTACTTTTGTATATAAACCTGTTGTAAATGTGAACTCTAGTTTTAGTGTCACCAAAAAAGTGGCCCAGCTAGCTGTAGCCCAGTTGACTGTAATAGCAGGCAACATTGTCCCTAGCGGTCAGTTTTAGAGATAGGGACAATGTTGAGATACGTTGACATTTTGGGAATGTTAAAGTCCATCAATAGGGATCCCTCTGACATTGCGATGCAATATTTCAACAACTATAAACTGTGCTCAGGTATGATAGGAAGCAATAATTAAAACATTAGAAACTGTGCTTAGCCACAATCTAAAGGTAAGCAGGGACTCACATCAACTGAAGTTGTTTTAGATGGCAATTTCATGTGCCTGATATTTCATAAGCACAATTTAAAAACAAGGTCTCATGTCATTCAGATAATTAACCAGCTGATTAATCATTTCAGACTAGTTTGCTACATTTCCCTGTATATTTCTTTCTCTTTCTAACCATCCCTTTCTTTCTCTTTCTTTCTAGCTGCTGCCCCTAAGTTGCGGCTGATGCGGGGACAGTCTCTGATGGAGGGGGACAGGCTGTATCTAAAGTGTGAGGCATCTGGAAATCCCAGCCCATCCTTCAGATGGTACAAAGATGGTCGTGAGCTCCAGAGAGGAAAAGATGTGAAAATCAAGACCAATAAGTGAGTCTCAGAAACCTGCCACAGAGGATTTGCAGTATGTTTCTTTAAAAAATATTTGGCAAGGTTTATGTGGTCCCCTTTTATACAAACAAATGTTTATCCCATTCTGGTCTGCATGCACTTATTATAGAGTTAGTATGGCTGTAGGTTGCTGAGTTCTGTGGGAGGCTATTTCCAAAGGTTTATAATAACCAGGGGTTAAATTGGGCAGGGGCTAGCAGGAGCTGAGCTCCAGCACATATTGTCCAAATGAGACCTAGTGGGAGCTGAGCTCACATACTTTTATTGGCCAGCAATTTAGATACAACTGGAAAGTAGAAACAATCCCTGTTTGGAGCAGTGGTTTGCATGCTTGACTTAGAAGCCAAACATCACAGATTTGAGCCATGGCCTGCCAAATGCCACTGTACATGTACAAAAAAAACTTAATATGTATTTTCTAATGCATTTTCTAATGCATCTGCAACATTTCTGATAATTCTTTTATGCATGTGTTAATATATTTGTAAATGAATTCTAAAAGTATTTTCTTAAATGCATTAATTGGCCAATTTTTGTTATTTTTCTATATATCCCAAATATGGTTTAAAAATATATATTTAAAATGTGTTTATTTTCCATATGGGAAATCACCATTTAACCCCTCATAATAACTATTGTACATAAATTGCAATGCTATTTGAGAGCAAACATGATGAAAATATAACATACTCTTATAGCTTTAGGCTTATTTACTACTAGCTAGCTACTCCCTAACATTATCTGGCTGGCTAAAGGATGTGGGAATTTTGAGCTGGGCATGGTCTGTCCATTGAATTAATGTTGTCTTGTAGGGTAGCTAACATTTCTAGCCAGCTAGTATGCTGGCTAACATTAGTTGGCTAATGAACTAAACATTAGTTCTGGGCTTGAATTAAGCATGCATTATTTGTTTGATGTTATAAATATAGATAGTTTACCTATATATAGCTTGCTATGCTTTTTGGAAGCAAGCATGGGGAATATTCTGTCAAATCTGAGTGTAAAGAGTGTAGCATGAAAATCATCTCTTAGCATTGTGCTATCTATTATACTAAGCCAGATACAGAACTTATTAAAAATCATTACAAATCATCACTAAAAAATAGCAGCTTTGTTGACAACATGCTGGATACCTTTGGATACCTTTCAGAAACTCTTCAGGCATGGTCATTTTGTGAGGTTTAAAACTACTGTTTGACTCAAAGGAATTACTCTAAAAATTTCTCAATTTCTCTCCTCTTCCCATCTTCTGAAGAAAAAACTCCAAGGTCCAGATAAACCGAGCTAGACTGGAGGATTCTGGCAACTACACCTGTGTAGTTGAGAACATGCTAGGCCAGGAGAACGCGACAAGCACCATCAGCGTGCAGAGCCGTGAGTCTACACCATCCTCTCTCTACAGTATGACATTCTTTTGTATTCTCTATCTACGATATGACATTCTTTTGTATTCCATGACATTCACACACCCCGCACCTATTTTGGTGACTACCAAAGACTGCTGTCCTTGACAACCACCATGCTATTTCTATTCCTTAACAACTCTAACACTGTTTCTCTTCCTTAGTAACGACCATATCCAATCTTTTTTTAAATCCACCATGACTACGTTCTTTTTCTTACTACATTAGGAACCATTAAAACCCTCCTTCATAGTGACCACTACACATTCCTTCTCTTGCTTAGTTACCGCCACACGCCCACTTTCTTCTCTAACTCCTACTCTTGCTCTCTCCTTTGAAGTGATCACTACTCTCTCTCCTGGCTTGAGTCACGCGCGGCGCTGCAACGATTCCGAGAAGTCGTACTGCGTTAACGGTGGAGACTGTTATTTCATACGCGGCATAAACCAACTGTCATGCAAGTAAGTGTGTGGTCCTGTCCTGCTGTGTCTCTTCCACTGTGCGGCTTCAGTGTTCTGCTATGTGTTGTTCACCCTTTGTTTCACCCTGTCAACCCAACGTCAGCGTCCTTCTGTACTCCAAAGAATGCAAAATGTAATCACACTGTGAATGAAGCTATCAAGGATTAGACTGGGTGCGACAGTAACATGCTTCCTTTCTGATTTGAAGTCATTATTCTCTCTTCGCCCCCTTTCGTTACTAGTGCTCTGTGAATGGTCTTCCAGGTTCTCTTGCTCGGCATCACTCTTTCCCACTCAATCCCTCTCTTTTCCTCTCCATTCCTCACTTTCCCTCTCAATAATTTTCATTGCCTCTCTAACGATTCTGCTCTTTCGCTAATATCTCTCCAATTCATTCTTAGACCATTGCCTAAATAAATTCATTTTGTTACTTGATGTTTAAAAAATGTGAAAAAGGCATTCAGCGGCACAACCATTTTGGCAAAGTAATGGGTTGAAATACATTTCTAGCCAGACACTATGCCTAGTTATATTTTTCTTAAGTGAACAAGGCCCCACCGACAGACAGAGGCATAGACGATATCTAGGAATACCTTGTCCCCTTTCCCACTATGACAGACAGGTTAACACAAGCCCAGCTAGCAGGCTGATACCCTGACTTACAAAGAATAATGTACTCTGCCAAACGGTGGTGGTCTGACACCACCCATGGTTGTGTATCCAACTATGTTGTCGGTAAATTAGGAGTGGTAGATAGTGCTTCCTAATGGTGAGTTGTGTATCTCAGTTATCTGGCTAGGGACATATTTACAGTATGCTGAGTCAGAGCTGCATGTATACAAACAAAGATAGAGTTACAGTTATGTTGTTTCAGTTGCCAAGGTGTTTAGCACAGAGATCAGATCTTCCAAAGAAGACTAATTATCAGGCTATGGTGATGATACACTCAGTGGTACTAGGCAATCCTTTCCCTACAATCCCCATACTGCATCAGAGCAGAATAACTTAATGAAAGAATTGCATTTTTCGTTTCAGATGAATACCGGATTAATAAGAAATGTTTCTGTGGAGATTAGGGATTGTTAGGGGTTGCAAGTTTGAATCTCCAAAGTGAAGAAATTGCCGTTGAGCAAGTCACTTTATTTATTATTGCTCTGTTGAATGTATTGAGAGAAGGAGCGAGAGATAAAGGATGGGAGAGAGAGTCAAAGCAAGGGACATGAGGAGATCTGAAGGGATCTGTTGGCATGGTCCTGCAGGCTGCTTCAAGTGTCTCAGATCCACTCTGTGATTCAAACTCTATTTTTAACTCCATGGGAAATTGCTGAGTAGGCCCATCTCTTCTAACAGGATTTTTTTGGACAGTCTTCTGTGCCGTTGTGTACTTGGTATGAATATGCAGACCCTGTCTTTGAGGCGGTGTGTCTGTGTGATGTTTTTGAACACCACCTATCAGGACATTTGCATTGTAAGGTGAATTATATTGCCTTCAACATAAAGTGTGGTTACAACACGGTAAGTGTTTGAATGTGGTTGTCTCTGTGTATCAAAATTCTCTATCCTCTAATTCCCTCTCATAGATTTCTATGACTTCCTTCAGCAAAGAGTTGCTTCCTCCAATTTTTCAAGCCCAAAAACAGCCGTGTTACATATGGGCAGTAAAGTCTGGTGGTGTTTCTAAAGTGTTTTAGCTCCTACTTCTGCTCTTGCACCTCCTCTCTCAGGGCGACATCTTGCAGACTTTCACATGTTATGAGGTCATAGCATGTAATGATTTAATAGCGATGATGTCGTAGTGATGATGTCACAGCAATGTCATAACGCTTTCTGTACCTCTGTCACATACTGTTAGGTTGTGCCTTGTTTCTAACTCCATGTTCTCTGATCTCTTGTGTCTCCCCCTTCCTCCTCCTTACATGTACTCTCTCCTTCGTCTCTACCCACTATTTTCTGCTCTTCCTCCTCTCCTTCCCTCCCTCCTTCCCTCTCCCCTCCTCTCCTTCTGTGGCTTGTTTCCCCCATCAGGTGTCCAAATGACTATACAGGTGATCGCTGTCAAAAATCCGTCATGGCAGGTTTCTACAGTATGTTCATTTCCTCCTGTCTGTCTGCCTCATTGGGACGCTGCTGCATGCTCTGGGCGGGAATACCTGCCTGTGTGTGTGTGTGTGTGTGTGGGGGGGGGGCGGTGCGTGAGTGTGTGTGTATGTACGCGTGTCTACGTGCATGCTTCTATGTTCATCCCTTTTACTCTTGCCATTACACTCACCTTACTCTGTGGTACTATGTGCTTTCCCTAGAGCAGAACCTTTACCAGTAGTTAACCAGTAGACCTCCCAGTAACTGACAGAGTTAACCAGTTGACCTCCCAGTAACTGACAGCGTTAACCAGTAGACCTGCCAGTAAACTGACAGAGTTAACCAGTCGACCTCCCAGTAACTGACAGTTAACCAGTAGACCTCCCAGTAACAGACAGAGGGAGTAGACTAATAGAGCTCCTAGTAACTGACAGAGAAAAGTAATCGGTAGACCTCCCAGTAACTGATAGAGTTTACCAGTAGACCTACCAGTAACAGAGAATTAAACAGTAGACCTACCAGTAACAGAGAGTTAAACAGTAGACCACCGAGTAACAGACAGAGGTAGTTTACGAGTAGACCCCTCATAAAAAAATATTGCATGTCAACTCGTAGAACTCCCTCTAACAGACAGAGGAAGTTAACCACTAGACCTCCCACCAACAGACAGAGGAAGTTAACCAGTAGACCTCCCACCAACAGACAGAGGAAGTTAACCAGTAGACCTCCCACTAACAGACAGAGGAAGTTAACCAGTAGACCTCCCACCAACAGACAGAGGAAGTTAACCAGTAGACCTCCCACCAACAGACAGAGGAAGTTAACCAGTAGACCTCCCACCAACAGACAGAGGAAGTCAACCAGTAGACCTCCCACCAACAGACAGAGGAAGTTAACCACTAGACCTCCCACCAACAGACAGAGGAAGTTAACCAGTAGACCTCCCACCAACAGACAGAGAAAGTTAACCAGTAGACCTCCCACTAACAGACACCGGTAGTTAACCAGTAGACCTCCCACCAACAGACAGAGGAAGTTAACCACTAGACCTCCCACCAACAGACAGAGGAAGTTAAACAGTAGACCTCCCACTAACAGACAGAGGAAGTTAACCAGTAGACCTCCCACTAACAGACAGCGGTAGTTAACCAGTAGACCTCCCACCAACAGACAGAGGAAGTTAACCACTAGACCGCCCACCAACAGACAGAGGAGGTTAATCAATAGACCTCCCACCAACAGACAGAGGACGTTAACCAGTAGGCCCCCACTCTCAGATAGAGGTGCATGCAGAAAAACAGAGGACAGAATTAACACAAATGTCCTTGTGCATGCTGTTCTGATCACGTGCTACACTGTATGCTGCAGCAGAGATTTGATTTTGTTACAGTGAATGTCAAATACAGAGTGCACTTGATCTGCAGCTTGGATGTCTCGATACAGTGTTGACAGGAAGCCTAGTAGTCAGCCATCCTGGCTCGATGTAAGCTTGGTAGTTCAATATGTAGAGCATGGCGCTTGTAGTATGAGGATAGTGGGTTCTATTCCTGGGACCACCCATATGTAAAATGTATGCACGCATGACGCTGGATAAAAGAATGGCATATATTTCTTATGAAGTATATTATAGTGCTGCTGCAGTTGAGCATTGGATAACCCATTGTCATAAAATTTCATCTGAGAAGTCATTTTTAACTAAGTTCTGATATTCAAATCATAAAATGTTTAATTTCTTTGGCCCCATTGATGTCCTCTTCACCATGCGCAGAAATGTCTGTCTGTTTAACAGCTTTTTTTTAACATGGACGTATAGGGCAGTGCAAAGAGGGTAGGCGGAGTCACTAGGAATAGAGCACAATATGAATATTCAGTAGATAGAAACATACATATACATATTTGTTGAAAGTCTTTCTGTTATCACTCATGCCAGAACTAACATACCAAATTAAACAAAGGACTTGAGCCAGTGCTCACGCTTTTCTAATATTAACAACATCTAAGTCATACAGGGATATTTTATGATAATTTCAGAGACTATACATATAGAAGAAGCTATAATGTGACACAGTGATAAAAAATAATCTCAAGAGGCACTTTTACAACTTGTCATTGATCTGTCAACCTACAAAGCTGCTCCCATTTCTGTGCCAACCAACTTCATCTAAAATACTGTGTTTTTACGTTGGAAAGTAACACACTGCTTTTTTTATCTTTTTTTTGTCCACAAAAAAATCGTTAACCCCAGAAATGAGGTCTAGTAAATATGGCAGTAAGTGAAGTGGCTGTCTCTGTCTCTGCATGCCTCCTGCCTGCTACCCTCTCTCTTTTATTGGTTCTCTTTCTTTCCTTTCTTTTCTTTTTTCGTTTCTGGGGTCACAGAGCTGCGGCTGTCTGCGTTGTCTGTCTGTTACTGGACGTGACACCTGCCAGTCACAAATTATTATGTCACCGAAAGATTATATACTAACCTCTTGGTTCAGTATCTAATATCTCAATATTTATGTTCCAATGTAGACGATCACTCTCTGAAACTTGTTCTCTTTCCTTTTCATTGTGTCCAACTTTCTGCGTTGGCAGAGCATCTTGGAATTGAATTTATGGGTATGGAACAATTATTCATTTTAATGTATATATTTCAAGAGTTGCCAAGATCCTCTCACAGTCACACATTATTATTACCATCACTCTAAAACCAGTAACTCTTCTCTGACCTGTCGATCTGTCACTCTAAAACCAATAACTCTTCTCTGACCTGTCCTTTGTCCACTAACCTACCTGGTCCAAAGACAAATGTTCACTTTGCATGCATGCCCCCACTCTCAGTCATAGAAAACCGGGAAAATATTTTTCTGAAAATCTGCTATTCTTTCCTTGTACAGCACTCCATTGTTTATAGTAGAGAGGCAGAAAGCAAAGCCAATGAATTGACAAGGATCAAGAGGAGGAAAATGATCTTACAACTCAGGCAAAATAGTAGAGTGATGGTTTATTTTTGAAGTCACGCAAGCTCTGGTTGGTTCTAACATGCCCTTTGTCCAGATCTTCTCTAATATTCTATCTTTGAAATATTTTTTAAAAAGGTGTGCACTATTAAAAGAAGAATTGTAATCTGATTGGGATTAGATTTTATAGTAAGTGTAAAAAGACAAGAATAGGTCAGAATGAAGGACGCATGTTAATGGCAGGTACGGGGCTCCAGAGACATACTGAACAGAAATGTGCTGATGGTTCAGTATCAGTAATGTCCAGCCTGAGACAATACCCAGTGTCCCATAAGATCATCCTCCATAGAAAAGGCCAGCTGTAGGTTTACCATGCCCCAGTTGATTGGCATTGAATCAGAGGCTTCTGAAAGCAACAGTGACCTAGCCCTTTCAGAAAGAGCGTGCCAACAATCCCATTCCCTATCAGCAAGGAATTTAAAAAGGTGCCCATCAGTCCCCTCTCCTGTGACACACATACAATGCCAGGCTAAGGCTCTCTAGACAGCACCCCCGTTCCCCTACCTAGCACTAAACCCCCCCCCCCCCCTCCTCCCCCCCCCCCCCCCCCCCCCCCCCCCCCCCCCCCCCCCCCCCCCCCCCCCCCCCCCCCCCCCCCCCCCCCCCCCCCCCCCCCCACACATACACACTTCCCCAGCCCCTCTTCTCCACTGTCTGGCCGTCTCCTCCTTCCATCTGCCTTTACCCTCTCTTTCTTTCTTTTTTTGTTTGTTCCCCCATCCCGATGTTCTGTTTGTTTTCCTCTGTCATTGTGCCTTATCTGCTGACAATGTTCCGCCACAGCGAGCATTCTGCTCATTGGTCAGTTAAACACCATTAGAACACCTTAAAGGGAGGTATTCATAAAGCTTCACCATGACAATGCTAGATACACTTTTTTAAAGACAAAATTGATCAGAAAACTAAATAACTTTAATGAAAATGCAATAGATAATTTGCCTCATTACCCTTCTATGAGCTGTGATTTATCTGTGAGTTATAAATCTGTGTATTTTCTGGTCAATTTAAATGTGTTTATTTTGATGCCAGTGAGTTTTATGAATATCCCCAAACCATTGTGGTGGTTTTGCTCTAATATGCTTTTATTCTTATGATTATCATCTGATTCCATCATACAGGCATGTGTCCTTAGACCTCGTTGACATACATTCCATAGACATTGTGATACATTTGTGCACATAGGGAAAGCAAATGGGGAATCCAGACAAACAGTGAACATGTAGATCTCTCTAGGACAAAGCCTAGCGTGAGAGATGGTGTGAACTTGACATAAAGCAATCCTATAGAAGCTAGTATTGAACTGAAATTGTCTCTGTTGTGGCTAAGACACTGTTAAGCTTCAACATAACCTTCATGGTTAGTTTTGGAATTGTCTTAGGTTTGCTCTACTTAGACCTGTCAAAGTAGAGGAGGAAGATTCTTTTTCGTTTTCGGCAAGGTCAGTGGTGTCAGAGGTTAGTGATGTCAGAGGTTAGTGATGTCAGAGTATGGAGGGAAAGACGAGGAGCTGAGGTAGATTGTGTTTGGTTATTCCTGTAGAGTAGCGCTCACACGTATGTGTATGTGTGTGTGTCATTGTGTGTTTTGTGGCTGTGTGTGTGTGGTTTGTTCACAGAGGCAGAGGAGCTGTACCAGCGGCGGGTGTTAACCATCACAGGCATCTGTGTGGCACTGCTGGTAGTGGGCATCGTCTGTGTGGTGGCCTACTGCAAAACCAAGTACGTAGCCATCAGGGAAAAACTAGTTGAAAAAATCATTTTTTCACAGATCCCAGAAGGTTTTCACCAACTGGTGCCTGGACAGTTACCACTGCTATGATGCCTCATTAAAGTCCATCTTTTGGCAAACCCACAAAAAGAATGGCTCAAAACACTATACCTGATCAATGCATCACAAAAGAAATCAATAAAAATAGATAATTTAAAAGAAAGTGTCCTCCAACGTTATTGGCCCCCTTGGTAAAGATGAGCAAATATGTCAGCACATGGTATTGTTATTTATCAGCTTGATTTCAACATGAGTGAAATCTTTAATTTAGGTAAAATTATTTATTAATAGCTTTTTTCCTGGCATTTTATGTGCCAATAATACTGACTTTTTGAAAACAATGTCTTAATTAAGAATAGTTTTTTTCTAACCGAAGGTTTTACATTGATCTTAAATTGCAGCCTCTGTTGTCCATGTACTTATACGGTGTGAAACTGAGCTATTCTTATTTTCTCTCTTTAACCACTCTTCTATCTAATTAAACTTACAAAGTATGACAGTTTTACCTCAAGTAAAGGCTAGATTTCTTTTTCAGTTTGAGTGTAATATTAAGTTGATGAACAGCTATAACATTTGTTCAGCATTTTTCTACCAGTTATTCTGGGGGGGCGAATTATTTTGCTACAGAGTGGGAATTTCTATCCATTCCATAAAAAAATCCTGAAGTGTACAAATACTGAAAGTGAGTGAGAAGGTATTTTTATTGCTAGCAATGTAGTTCTTATTTCTTCTATGTTTATTGATTCATAATTTCTCAATAACACATTGCTCTTTTTCTTGCATGGGTCCGATAGGAAGCAAAGGAAAAAGATGCATGGCCACCTAAACCAGAATGTGAACCAGAACCAGTGTGTGGAACAGCCCAACCGCATGTTGGCAAACGGGCCCAACCACCCTGGCCCAGGCCCTGAGGAGATTCCCATGGTTGATGTGAGTCAATGATGCCCTGCCCACACTCAATATGTACAGATTACTTACAGTAATAACAGAAGAAATGTTTCATATACATTTCATTACAAACTACAAAACAATTAAACGGTTACAAAAACTGTATAGACAATGTGGGTTCTTAATAGTTTTTTAGACAAACTGCCTCCCAAAAGAATTCAGATTTTAATTTCTCCACATTTAATTGTGTTATACACTTAAATGATTAAATGTTACTTTCTGCACACAATACCCCATGACTTTTATAAATAAACACATTTTTGCAGAGTGAATTGATGAGTTGTGTAGGGCAAAACAGTGTTTCTAGGTGAAAATGTTCAACGCTTATTGTTTATAAAACTCAGAAAATCTTCTTTGCAATCAATTTACTTAGCGGTTCGGCTGCTTCTTGGCTTGGGAGAATCATACAGCAGGTGGTGAGTCTTCCAGTCACAGTCTGTAACGAGCAAGAGAGACACATAAACACAGCAGGCTTTTAATAAGTTACATTCTCCTCCCTTTTCCCTAAGCAGCGCTTGGTCCCCTCTAACTAGATGCCCTGCATTCATGGAAGGCCATGGAAGGCCAGGCCGAGGGGTGAGGCTGGGCCTCCCACCTGCCTCTTAAAAGTTCTCGTGCCTCCCTGTGCTCACATGATGTGTCTCCTTCTTGAGCGCTCCAGTCTTCTCCTGTTGCGTGCTTTCTGAGGTCATAATCCGCCATGGGCAGTGTGCCCGCGCTCGGCGGGAGCAAGAGGCTAATAGGACCAATGACCTACAGTTGACATACGTTGTCTTGTCATAACGAAATTCACACACATGTAAAATGCTGAGGTGTGGTAAGCCTAGGCAAAACACAGACCCTATTTGAATCAAAAAGTGCCCTAAGGAAGAAATTAAAGGTAGAATAATGCAAAGAAACACTCTTGTTTTGCCGCAGGGTTTCATGAGGATTATGACTCATACTATTTCAGCCAATAACAAACTTGACAGACATTGACTAAATGCATGAAAAACAAACCAAACATACAGATAACACACAACAATTAACAACTTTACAGCCCCTGAATTGTAGCGCAAATATGACCGGTAAAACACATAAATCTTTCCAGTTTCTGTTGAAATTCACACAGTTTAATTACTTAATGTATTCTGAAATTACAGTGTAGAACCAACAAACAAGATAAAAAATTATGTCTAACAAAATGTAATCTAAATAATACACATGTGGCATGCTTTCTAGAATGGAAATTAATTATCATTTGGAAAGGTCTTCCCAAAACTGTTACAAATGTGTTGCAAAAGTAGGTTGCTATGCTTTTGCCCTTCTGCCCAAACCAGCTTGATGGGGTTTAAGTCTGGAGACTGTGCTGGCGATTTCATGATTTTAATCCTACGGTCTTGTTTTTTTCTTCTATGGTAGTTCTGACAAACACTGACATATTTTGGGTCATTATCTTGCTGTAGTATAACCCCCTGACCAACTATGCGAACACCACATAGTACTGCATGGCACTGAAAAATGCTGTGGTAGCCCTTGGTTCAGGGTGTCACTCACTCTGTGCAAGTCGTTGACTCTGGATCCAGCCAAAGAGCCCCAGACCACCACGCTTGCTCCTCCATATGTGACACTTGGAGGAGACACTTGGTGTCACACACGTTGGAACCATCCTTTTTCTTACTCGATGGCATACAAAAATCCAGCGTGATGAACCGATGACTTCAAATTTGTGGTCTATTAGACCTTCCAGTATTCAGAGGCCCACTAGCAGTGCTTCATGGCCCAGACAAGCCTCTTTTTCAAATGTTGCCATCTTAGCAATGTCTTACTTATTGCCACTCAACCTGTCAAACCTGTTGAGTCTACTTGAAACTGAGACATGCTTACTTCGTCCTTTTTCTCACCATTATGATTACAATATATTACTTCCTGTAGTACCATACTGTCCAAATAATTCTTAAGAGGGTGTAGTAACATGATCTGTTCTATTGCTGTTTCATACTGACAGAATGTTTGTAAGTAATCAACAAAAGTTGGGACACCTGTAGAAATTGTTAACATATTTAAAGGCCTTATTTACTTCCATTGCTGCAGAACAGCTATAAGTTGTTAACCTTTACCCTGAAAACTGCCTTTTTATAACTCTGAAATATTTCTGTTTTTGGTGACCTAATCTTTTTTTAACCACTGGCAGTTCAGTGCCTAACTTATTACATTTCAGGTTATTCACTGGACTTGAACTGCTTGAATTTGAATAAAACTTGAAAAATTGGAGTGTATTTATTGGAGTACATTGGTTTAGAATTTAATTATTGCGAAAAATCATCCAAGTTAGAGGAATTATTCTGGTGTTATCAAATGTTGGTCATTTAGTAAAAAGGCAAGATGTATTATTGCTTCAAAAAAGGAGACTATAAAAGATGTATTGTTGTTGGGGCATGGTCAAGTTTCTCAAGACTCCCAAGATAAACAGCTGGGGATCTGGGTCTATAGGAACCTCAAGGAATGTTAGAGAGGACCTAAAAGGCTTCTAGATCAGCAGCTGTGCCTAAGTCAAAGTTATAGAGCAGTGTTCACTCAGAAGCTTCACACTTGTCAGGCACGGGAGAGGTGTCAAGGAACATGCTATGGGCCTCTTTTCATACATACAGTACAGCTTGAGTAATGTGTCAATGTCAGATGTCAGGAACTGATAACCTTCCAGACAATTTGAAAGAGCGGCACATTAGAAGAGGCTGTGCTAGAGGCGGACTGGTATTACGTCTTGTTTTAATTCCATTTGTTTACGGTAGGTTAGCAAGTTGCCTTTTATTACTACTAAATATCATGTCTAGTCATGTCAAAAATGTACTTTTGTTAAGAGAGCGTGGTTAACACATACAGTAGGTAGCAGGGTGTATTAATGCAGCTCAAGATTTTTTGATTGACAGTTTGGGTTGCCTAGTAACAAACGTTAGTCTTGCTTCAAACCTGGCATTTCTTTACAGTGTATGGAAATACCGGCACGGTGGCTGTTCAAAAACATCTCCAGAGAAGGTTTCCTGCCAGCATTTGAAAAGCAATAGTCTACCTTTACAACTATGACATAACCGAAGCATTTTGGAGGCTCCACAGTCCAAAGGTCTGTCGAGTGTATTGGTGTAATGTAGTCTCTGTTAGATCGTATCTTATGAGACAGAGGTTATTGTTGATAGAGCAGATATAAATTCATTCCAAGCTAACTTTGCATTCTGAATGTATTTCAGAGCCAAGTTCTTTCTCACATTTTGCTTTGAAATGTGGAGGACACGTTGACTGACTGAAATGTGTCATATAGAGGGGATACAAGTTCACTTCATGTTGGGCACATTTTGAAGCACCTATCAGTCATTGAAGCCATAGCTTTTTTGAACATGAGAAGATCTTTACACACATTGTCTTTGATCTTAAATCTGAAGTAATTATTTCTAGGCAGGTAATAATTTTTTCTCAGTTGATCAAAGAAGCCAAAACTCTCTCTAGTATTGTTCTGGCAAACAAAGGTTTTCAGACATTTCAAACTGTTTGAAGGTTGTTTGATGTGGTAAGCTTAGTCTCTTGTTTGGCGATGGCCAGTTAAATGGTGAATATGTTACAAAGAATCTTAGAGTCTAGAGTAGTAGAGCAAGGTATTTTGGACAGGTGATACAAAGATGAACATGAACTAGAGTAATGGCAATGAATGGTATTGAACTGCCCAAGATCCACAGCATACCACCTACATGGTGAAATATGGTGGTCTTTTGGCTTGGGTATGAATTGCTGCAACTGCAACTGGGTCACTTGTCTTCATTGATAACATGACTGCTGACGTCAGCAAGATAATACATTTTGCGTAAAGTGCACAGACACATTTTGTCTGCTGACATACAAATGCCTTAACTTATTGGACTGCACTTGATCATGCAGCAACACAACAACCCTAAACATACAGCAATAGCAACACTAAGGGCTTTTTCAGGGCAAAGTTGTGGCAGGTTCTTGACTGGTCAAGTGAATTGCCAGATTTACTTGGCCAGATTCCAGATAGGGGGGATTTCCTTCTGAGACATTCTTTGGTAGATTTAATTGAATGCTTTGGGGTTTTGTCTTGCTGGAACACCGATTTTTGTCCCAGCTTTAGCACTCTTCAGCCTAACGTTCTCCTCAAGAATCTTATGGTTTACTTCAGAATCCATAGTTTCCTTAATTATGTGTAGTAGACCAGGTCCAGATGAGGAAAAGCAGACACAGATCTTGACATTCCCACCACCACTCTTGATGACTGTTGTTATTGTGGTTTTTGGTGGGAAGCAATGTTAGGTTTTTGCCTAACATAGCATCTGGGATCTGTCCAGAGAATTCACTTCCAGAAACCTTCAGGTGGCAAAGTTAAGACGGGCAATTTGGTACACTTTAGACAGCAGAGGCTTCTTCCTAGCAACCCTCCTACAATTGGCATTTCAATTGATCATGCACAGAAACCTATGATTTGCAGCAAGGGAAGTATGCAAATCTCCAGATGTTATGTTTGGATTGGCATGAACCTAATCTATTATTTTTCTTGTGGCTCTTTGGGATATTTTGCAACGATGTCCACTTATAGGCAGAGTAGCTGTCACGTTAAATGCTCTCCATTTGTAAATTATTTGTCTCACATTGGACTGATGGAGGTTATATAGTCTTCCCCAGACTGATGTGCTCTCCTTACCCCTCTTCCTGATGTCTTTCAAGATTTCCTATCCACTTGGCATGGTGTTTTGCATTGACCTATTTGGGGAAAACCAATCTGGGCAGGTTTCTTGTCTCTATTTATCAGACTTACCCAATATTTTTTACAGATCCCTCCTTAGATTGGTTCATTTGGTAAACAATTGCTTACCCATCTGATTCTTGCTATTTAATTTTATCAATACAACTTGAAGTTCACTTATTTTTGTACCTGCACTAATTCCTTCAATATTTTTTTACACGCATGATTTCCTCTAAACCAAGATATGGAATTTGTAACTAGGTAAACCTGTTATATCAGATAAGAAATACTGGTTCTGATTAAATAGCGATTTCATGGTGAATGCTAAAAAGAATTATATAAGTACACAAGAGGTGTACATTCGCTTACTGACATGGTGACCTTAATACATAGGTTGAAGTCAGCACATTAGTAAATTAATGTACATCTCACCCTGGTACTCTCCCCACAAACGAGCAGGATAGAGCAGAGCAAGTTAAACTAGTGTGGACAAACATCAATTTCCTTCTAAAAGTTGGTGACGATTGGGAAGCCCTCATACCTCATAGCTAGAGTTTTCTTGGCAAGTCGCTCTAGACACGTTTTGTAAAAAGAAGCTGAGAGTACTGACAAATATAACCACTTAACGGCCGCTCCACCATCTATGCAAACAGAGCGTTGTAGATTTTTAAAGTACCGTTTTACATCATAAAATGGGCAGCTTCTTTTTATAAACAAGAATAGAGTATGTAGACCAGTGCAAGTTAGAAAGTTGTAACCCACAAGTACATTTCCCCAGAGTCGTAAGGGCAGTGTTGTTGCTTTGTTTGTGATTTAGTCTGGGCTATGAGTGATATCCCAATAATCCCATTAACTATAAGTACTAATTCTATAGCTTTATTAGAAGCAGCGTTAAATAGCATTTTGTTTAGACATAGGCTATGTGTTACATTTTAATAATTCCAGGTCATTGTAAAATAAAAACTGAACTTGCAGTTGAGCTTTTTCCTGAGTGAATATTTTAGCTGAGGTGAGTGAGGTCTGCAAATGAAGGACTATGCAAGGCAGCATATAAAACTTGGCAACTAATATTCTTTATGGTGATGAAAAATTACCTGCTAGCTTGTTGTGTTTTTAGTCAAAGAAATCTAGTTCTTCCAGCAATGGAACATAACTCATGCATGATTTGACAACGTTGCCAATAGTCAAAAATCGAACTCCATAATTTAGGCAACCACCACAGATCAAAACATGTTAACTCAGGGGTGGCCTAAAGCCAGCAAGTCTGCATAACATGTTTGACACAGTGGGGACAAATATGATGACAAAACCATTGTGTGGTGTCTCAATAACCGCTGTGTAAAAATGTTGGTGCATGCAACCTCACCACTGGATTAGTGTGAATGGAGCCCGCTTGCTGCCTCAGGCAAACACGCAGATTTGTTTCATTTGTAAAGGCTGTTATATCACCTCCTTCCAGTTTGGTCTGAAACATTATGACACAGCATCCACCTTGTCTAGGACTGTCTGATAGCTATTGTACACAGAGACAGATATTCTATGGAACCCGTGCACACACAGCTCTCTAAATACTGACTATGTTGTTCCCACAAAACCTCTCTCTTCCTACAACAGTACATCTCAAAGAACGCTCCCACCACAGAGTGTGGTGTAATACGACATGGAGCGGAAGGGACAGGCAACTACGCAGGCAGCCGACTGTCGACCAGATCACACCACTCGTCTACTGCTTCACACAACTCCAGGTACAGTAATAACACACACACGCCTCCAGGTACAGTAATAAAACACACATCAACACAATCAAAGAAGTAGAGGCAGTTTTCTAAATGACACCTTTCACAAAGCCCGTCCCTAATTTCACTTTCCATCTCTTTCTTCGTCCCTGTAGACATGAGGAGAGGACATGGAGTATAGAGAGGACAGACAGTATGAACTCGGACTGCCAGTCGGGGGCAGTGTCGTCATCTGTGGGCACCAGTAAGTGCAGCAGCCCAGCCTGCATGGAGGCACGGGCCAGAAGGGCAGCCCACTGGGGCTGTTCTGAGGGGGCCAGCATGCAGTATGGAGACTCGTATGACTCTTTGAGAGACTCGCCTCATAGCGACAGGTGGGACAATTTGTAGTCGCGTGAAACACGAAATGAGTGCTTGTCTATGGTGTTTGAGCAAAACACTCAGTTTTGTCCTTGCCTGATGTGTCCGCCCCATCCCCTTCCCACAGATACGTGTCAGCGTTGACCACGCCAGCCCGCCTGTCGCCCGTAGAGTTCCACTACCCCCAGCTGCCCCCCCAGGTGCCCACTTTCCACATCACCTCCCCCAACACCGGCCACGCCCTTGCTCTGCCGCCCGCCGCCGCAGCCTACCACCGGGATGACGATGAGCCCCTGCTGAGATGCCCTCAGGTGACCCCCAACCCCGCCGCAACATGCCGTTCTGACTATCTACACATATGTAGCACAGCCTGCCATGTCATGTCTGACTGATATATTCCACTCCCATGCAGTGTTGTCAGTTGTACAGCCTCTGACGTGCGACGGTGCGTCTGTTTCTATCCCCACAGGACGGACGGTTGTATCGGCAGCCCCGACGTCCTCGGCGGCCGTACCTCACGGAGAGTACGGGGAGCCTACCGTCCAGCCCGTATCGCCTCCCTGACGACGAGGCCTATGAGACCACGCAGGAATACGCCTCCTCCCGCGAGCCAATCAGAAGCCGCCGACGCCCACGTCGGAACCGCCTCAACGGACACGTCACCCAACGTGCAATGGGCCTGCGGGACTACAGCTCTCAGAGCTTCAGTCAGTCAGAGGAAGAAGAGGAGGAGGAGGGGCACGGGGAGAGCACACCCTTCCTTAGCATGCAGAACATGAACACAGAGCCGAATGAACGTGGGTACCAATCGTCTATCGGCCCCGGAGCCGCCACAGGCATGCAGACTCACCGGGGACGGCCAAGCACCCGCAGCAACGGACACAGTAAAAGCTCCCAATCTCGCTCCTCCAAACATGACAACACACCCCTTTAAGACCCGCCCACATTCAGCCCTGACCTCTGACCCCTGACCTACCTACAGACAACAGTGGATTAGAGACCTGCACCTAGGAGAAATATTTTTATTTTGTATAACAGACAGATATTCTAAACAAATGAAATATTTATTTTCATTTCAGCAAAAATTGTCTACTAGCTAACAGCAAAGACTTTTTTTATAGGGGAAAAATATTTATATGTAAAGTTTTTGATTTACAGCATTGTGAGAGAAAAAAATGATTACGTGCCAATTTTTCACGAGTTAGATAATAGAATAATATTGTGGTGCCTTTTGCTGTGTGCTGAAGCCGGAGGTTCAGTTGAGTTTTTGTAGCCTTTCTTATACAGACTCCTCATTTTTATAGACCTGATCTCCTTGCTTTGAATTCTGTTCTCTGATTTGGGATCTCCCTGTATGAACTGTGATATGATTCTATCATCATGCAATATGAATCACTCCTGTGTAAAGGTGTATGTTTACATGAGTATGATCCACACGCACTTGTTTTGCGGGGGACATTTATCACAGACGAAAGAGGAAGTGGTCTCCTGTCCTGGTACAGGAAGGGATGGGATCGTTTTTGATAGGTTGCTCCAACAAACTCACTCATTCATACCATCATCCACTACCTGTCATCGTATGTGTAAAGTTTCCATAGAAACAGAGCAGTACAAGTGTTCAATGGATTATCTACACAGGTGTTCATTGTTTCTATAGAGAGTGTAGCTGACGGTTGGTCTGTGTGTGCGTGTTTGTGAGTGTGTGCGTATGCTTGTGTGTGTTTGTTTGTGTTTGTGTGAATGCATGATCCATGATGAGTTGTAGGCTTGTCACAGCAGGGGAGCCCTGAGTGTGTCCATCAAGCTATGAGGGTGTGGTCACTGTTAAACTGACATACTGAACCGGCCAATCCTCATGCTGCCAGAAGCTCCATTGCACTGTAAAACCTCCTTCCATGAGCAGTCATTAGCCAGGGAGCTGCCAATCCAACCATCCAGTTAATCCAGCCTGATTCTGGCCTACATGGACTGCCCAACCCCGTTCCTATGCCAGCAGCTTAACTAAAGCCGCACTGTGTCTCAGGACTTTCATATCCCATAGAGTAAAATACTTCATTTCCCAAGAACCACAGTTGTCCATAGGCCAGATCCATTATGTCCATTATCCTTGTCTGTTTTCATGTGTAATGTAGTAGGGAGTTTTGGAAACTCTTGAACTTAAAAAAGTGGGTTTTAAAAATGCCAAAATACTGATATGTATTTCATGTTGAGTCTCTTGGATGATTGTTCTATGACATTGTGATGACACGGGTTAATTCTCTGATGATGTTAATAATAATGATGATGGGAACAATACTGGCTCGTAATGATGTTGGTACTGGTTTGCTATGTGCTCTGACAAGTGACACAGGTATTTTGCAAAGTCTCCTACATTAACTGCGGTATGTTTGAGTCCGTTTTTTTATCATAGCCAACAAGAATGATGTTAGACATTAATGCATTTTTTTTCATTCCTATACCTTTATAGTTAACATGAGTATAACTTGCTTGGTCATATTGACTGAATGATCAGATATGTGTCTGTCTCTGTCTGCCTCCCCATCTTGACAATGACATCAGAGAGGATATAACAGAACATAGTATGGGATGTGTTACATTTGACAACAGCGTGTCCACTCCACTATGAGAACCGGGCATTCGTCAGAAAGTGTTCACCTCAGAAATACGATCAAATGGACAGAGAACATCGCACTCCTCTACCTAATGGAAAAAGGACATTGTGTGAAATTGCAGCACAGTATCACAGGTTTTTGTGAAATTGACAGGAATTGCTTCTTAGAAAATTGTGACACACACTCCCTAAATGTTTGTTTTTGAGTCCACGACACAATTTTCTTCAGGTGTTGGAAGAAAGGTATGTGATTGGTTGACTCAACTTGCAATTCAACCAGGAATAGAATGGAGCTTGCATTGTGGGCAGGCTAGAACATTATACCTGGCTCTAATTTTTAATCGTAACATTAACCCTTACCCAACATTTATTACGTTCATTTCTTCCATCAGGAAATATCTGAACAAATCGTGTCCTAGTTTGCCAAAACCATTGATACTCTGTTGCAAATACATGAGTCCCAATGAGTTGGTTTCTAAATGAAAATATACATTTGCCCCTTAACCAGTAGTCTCACAGGAGATGCATGTATCACACATTTTATTGATAAGTAGGCCTACCTTAAAAAAAATGACAACCAACTCTTTGATTAATTTTGAGGACTACTGTGGAATATCACAGAGAAATACACGTTATTTTCATGGCCCAAAGTTCTGGCTGGTTTGTCTTAGTATCACTGTATTCAATCTGAGATTTGCAATGTGGAATACTGCAAGTGAGGGTAGTGTGCTTCTAGTGGTAGTTAAACTGTAAAATCCCCCTTTACCTCCTTCCCTTGCAACCAATCCTTCCTAGAGTCTCCATTTTCTTTCTCTCTCCTTTCTTGTCACACACACACACACACACACACACACGTCTGTTTTATTGTTTTTATTTTGCTTCTCAATAAAAATATTTGAACAATATTTGACAGACATACACACACGCACGTATACACACTGACTGTTTGTGTTCGTCCAGCAGTTATCCTATTCTCCCCGACAGCCCTCCCCTGTCCCTCTCTCAACCACACCTATCCCCGTCCTGTCCTCCTCTCACCCCTTCCCCTGCATGTCCTAGGGGTCCAGGTAGTTGGGTGCATGGAAAAAGCAGCAAGCAAATCGTTTTCCACTCAGTGAAGTGTCTTCAGTTTAACATTCAGCAATAAATCCCCTTTTCTCATGTCTCCATTCTTGGAATATGCTAGAGGTTTTTTGCAAGTTTTATCAAAACATACTTGTAAAAAAAAATCAAAATCACCTCTTCAGATAAAAAAATAAATCTTTATTCCTACCATTTTTAAAGTGTTGTCATTCTGTCACATAGGAGGCCTTCTACCTCAGTCTCAATGTAAGGTAGAGTAAGCCTACCTATATTCTGCAGTGCCAATTTAAGAAGTTAGGGTGAAGCTTTTATGAGAAGCTGCTGATGGCTTTCTATCATATTAATACTTACTGTTCTGCCGGACACTGATGACATTAACTCAATGAGTCAAACAGTCTAATCAAGTGGTGAATTTTAGCCACTAGGTGGCAATAAATACTGTGTATTGAAGTTGAATAGGTCTTAAAGCTGAAGTACGTATGTTTTTGGTTAATCTGGATCGTGGATGAATTCCTACCATATCAGATTGTCCCAGGCCCCGATCTGAAAAACGTCTGTTTACGCTGTACTGCTGCTAAGTAAAAAGTGGTCGGCTCGCGGATTGGCAGGATAAATGTCATAGAGATGCATTTGACATTTCCAAAAAAAAGAAGTGAGGCTGAAAACAAATAAGGAAGTGACTACACATTCTGTGGATCAAGCAGGAAAACATGCTAGCGAGACAATTTTATTTAAAAAAAAATAAGTTAAGAATGTAACAGTATATAAGAAAATATGTTTTAGGTCAAAAATAAGCAAATCTACTAAAAGAAAGGCTGACAGATGCTGTTTGAAAACACAAGTGAATATTGGTGCAGCTGTATGCCATTGGGTGGTCTGCGGGTCTGCAGCTGGATGCCATTGGGTGGTCTGCGGGTCTGCAGCTGGATGCCATTGGGTGGTCTGCGGGTCTGCAGCTGGATGCCATTGGGTGGTCTGCGGGTCTTCAGCTTGATGCCATTGGGTGGTCTGCGGGTCTTCAGCTGGATGCCATTGGGTGGTCTGCGGGTCTGCAGCTCGATGCCATTGGGTGGTCTGCGGGTCTGCAGCTCGATGCCATTGGGTGGTCTGCGGGTCTGCAGCTGGATGCCTCTGGGTGGTCTAGCAACAGGTGAGATTTCTGGGGAAATTATGCAGAAATACCTCCTGTTCTTGAAAGTTACATCAGCTTTCAGCCTAGCAACTTCAGGTATTGATGACAATTTATGGGAGTGAGTGTACACTTGTCATAAGGGCCCTTTGTCAGAATCAAAACCCCTACCCTTATTTTTCAAGTACCATACGGTACCAACTGAACTACACAATACTTTAATTGAATCATTGTTTAATTGAATATCACATATGGTAAACTAAAAATGTAAACCTGAATAGAGTTAATAGAAAGCAAAATCTAGGGTATCCCCAAAACGGATTTCCTTTTTAAAGGAATGTGACAACCCTGATAACAGGTATATTTTGTATTGCCTGTCATGATGATAAAAATCTTCCATTGTCTTATTTGCATGTTCATCAACATTCACCAAGTCTAATTAGAATACAAGTGTACGATACAGCTTCACATTCCTGAGATATAGGAAGGAGTCAATACATCTACTGTGATCATACAGTGCAGAGCAAAATTAGTCAGACCCCTCACCGATTTTCAAATTTTATTGGATTACAAATGGCAGTGACATTATGTTCTATTTTACATTTTGCTTAAAAACGCTGACACTCAAAATCAATTATTATATGGTGACTTTGATTTTATGTTGGGAAATATTTGTAAGATGCTTTTTTTAATGTAATATGTTGCTTGCATAAGTATTCAACATACACAATATCGGATAGTACTATCAGGTAAAGCCATCTTTTGCTGGTATTAAGAATTTTTTGCGTTGTACAGGGGCAGAGTGATTTTGGCTCGTTCTACTTTGCAGATTTGCTCTAGGTTTGTTGGACAACCGTTTTGGAGTCAAGTGTTCATATAGTGCCACATATTGTTAATGGGATTGGACCACTGTAGGACATTCACCTTTTTATTATTGAGTCACTCCAAGGTAGAAATGTTGCTTTTGCCTTGCGCTTGGGATCAATGTCCTACTGAAAGGTAAATGTCTGATAATTGTTAGTTCCAGCCTCAACATGAACGAGTTTATTTATTAGTGACATTGTTAATTTTTGCTGTTTCAATTAAAGTGCCTTCACACTGTCCGCAGTTAGCGACAACTGAACCGCGAGAAAAATCCGCCTACCGTGTACACCCATGCGGGGGTGTACACACCCCAGCTACCGCGGCCGAATTTAATACCATAGTAACAACAATGCACTGGCGAAGGTAGGTTTCGCAATGTCGTCTAGAAGTTCGCATAATTTACAGACGTTTCATGTTTTGAAAATTAAATAAAAATGAAAGCCAAGCAAATTGCATTTTTTTCAGTGTTCATTTTAAATAAGAAATGTAATGTAATTGTCAAGGTAAGCAAAAAAATAGCAATTCTCATCCGCGTGCAATATTATTCTTGTTATAATTATTGGGCTATAGACTATTGTTATTACGCATGGCGATTGACATTCAACTTCACTAGCTGTGCACGTGCGAAGCTAGTCAGTCAAACTAATATAAACGACGGTATTATAAACCCACTCTTCTCAATTTGCCTGTAGTTCTGTCGAGTGCAAAGTTAAACTGTATAATTACGGGAAATCCGACAATAATATATTCACACCTTTTTCTCCTCCCATATAGCCTATCGATGTGGTCAATGAATGAGCGTTTGATTGGTTGACAAGAAGAACAGTGTTCAAACGTTGAACAAATCTGAACTTGTTGCGAGCAAGCGTGCACGGAGGCAGCGCTAACGGCATCGAGCACCACGCCGCTCGCAAAACTGCTTGCGGTTTGCCGCCCGCCGCCCATCGCCCATTGCCCTACTCCAATTGAAAGTCTATCAGACCTTCACCTCCACCCGTGTGCAGGCACGTTTAATGTGGGCTTGTCTCCTATGTCAATATGACTTGAAAGGTATGAAGTGTAAGTATAAAACTTAAGTATTCAACTCCTAACTTTTTCACATACTGCTGCATTAGAAAGTGTGACCTTAAACGACTGTAATTGTAATATTCTTGTCAACAAACTACACAAAATATACACTATGTGCCGGTTTCACATATACAGATTATACCTAGTCTATGACAAAAAAGCAAGCTCAATTGAGTTTTCAATTGAACTTCATTTTTTGTCCTAGATTTGGTTTAATCCGTGTCTGCAAAACCGTCACTAAAGTATGTGGACTTAGGCTATTAATTAGAGTTAAGGTGTTCCAACTACACCCATTGCTCTCAGGTGCATAAAATCTGGCACATGGCCATGAAATCTGGCACATGGCAAAATTAACTTCACAGAAAATTCCATGTTTGTTCATAGACTGTAGCCCGGATAGGGCCACAATGTCCCTGGACCCACCCTGTCTCAGCCCCCAGGTCTTACGCAGCTATATTATTATCAGTTCTCCTTCTCCACTATAAATCCCTGTAGAGCTAAGTAATGCATTGTCTACATTTTCCCTGTCTCCTGCCGTTTTAAACTTAGGGGGACATTTAATTAATACAATTTGGACTCTATATGTTCACCTAGAAGAGGACTGGTCATCCCCCTGAGCCTGGTCCCTCTCTAGGTTTCTTCCCAAAATTCTGCTTTCTTAGGGAGTTTTTCATAGACACTGAAGTTCAACACTACTGTTGTCTGCTCCTTGGGGTTTAAGGCTGGGTGTTTTTTAAAAGCACTTTGTGACAACTACTGATGTCAAAAAGGCTTTATAAAATAAATGTGATTGATTAAATTTGATTGATTGAGTACTATGGGTTGTACTGAAGAGCTCAGTGACTTTAAATGTGGCATTGTCATAGGATGTCTCCTGTCAGTTCGCAAAATTTCTGCCATATTAGACAGTGGTGTTATTAGGCCTGGGCGTCCAGGGATATATTCCCAAATGTTTGGTGATCCTAGCAAGGTCTCTGATATTAGATCTGCTCCGGTCAACTGTAAGTACTATAATTGTGAATTGAAAGTATATAGAGCAACAGCCCAGCCTCAAAGTGGTAGACCGCACAAACAAAGAGCAGGACCGCCGAGTGCTCACTCACCACAGAGTTCCAAAATGCCTCTGCAAGATCAGCCCTGTGCGTCGGGAGATTCAGGAAATGGGTCGACCAGCTGTACGCAAGCCTCACATCAACATGCGCAATGCCAAGTGTTGGCTCTAGTGATGTAAAGCATGCCACCACATGACTCAGGAGCAGTGAAAACATGTACTCTGGAGTGATTAATCCCTAACTATGGATGATTCTGAGGCTCAAACAAGAAAAACGTGTGTAGGGTGACCAAAAATGTACGGCGTTGAGCATATTTTTTATAATAGCATACATCTAACATCAACAGACCTAATTAATACTGATTTTGAGCTTTGTAGGACTATGACATATGTCAGAGCTAATCTAAAATTATAATCTTATCTAGTCTGGTTTGAAGGTCAAACCAGTTAGAACTAGCATTATGGTGGTCAACCTACTCAAGCTGGTAGATTATGTCCAGTTAGAGCTGGCATAGTAATGGTCAGTCCAGTTAAATCAAATCAAATTTATTTTATAAAGCCCTTTTTACATCAGCAGTTGTCGCAAAGTGCTTTCACAAAACACCCGACCTTAAACCCCAATCGCCCAGTTAGAGTTGGGCGATGGTCACCCAAGCTAATGGTCAACCGCAAATGTCACAAATCCTATCCCGAGCTGGTCAAACTGGTCACCCCAAAACGTAATAAATCTTACAAATGTACAAAATTGTAGCCTATGCCAGGCTATATTACAATTTACATTTAATGTTACAGAAGGTATCACAGCACTGGGGTTAAAGTTAGAAAACAATGTCGGTTATAAGGGTTAAACATATGTATTACATTAGGCTACTGTGTTTAAGGTTTAAGGCTTGCTTAACGTTATAAAACAAATAAGATTCTCCTTACGATCCCTGGGAGAAAAATATTTAGTTTGGCTTTATCAAGCCCGAGAGTCTTTAGTCATCTTTTGAAATCAAAAGTTTAAAAAATTATCTTATAAATATTATTAATATTAAATAGAACTGTATTATCTGCGTATGTAAAACAAATGTTTGTCCATATATTATCTTAAAATATTCAAGCATAATTTATGTGACCTTAAAAGGACAAACGTAGGATATTATGGTCTTTTGATTGACCCCTCCCACTTCCACGGAAGTTGAACATCGCACGTTTGTCAACAAATGTTGGTTCAGTTTCATGGTACGGTATAATTTAACTCTTTTGAGAACATTTCATTCAATTAAGGAAACGTGGAGAACTCATGTTACCACTTATGACAAAACATGCAATATTGACTAGTTATTTACTATTTACTAGTTGTTTAAAGTGTGCGACCGATTATATGCAGGCATTTAAGGTATTCGTTTATTTAAATTTTGGGAGGGGTTTGGGCTCTACATACCTGCAATTCTGGCTTTGCTCCATTGAGTCACATTGTTTTAGCATACTGTCTCTCTATGTTTGTGACGGCTGAGAGTCGAGTTATTACAAATCGACCTCCGGATCGTGTGAAAAGACCCAAGAGAAATTCTGTCGTTTTTATATAAACTTACTATATAACTGAAGAGGATTTAAGTAATAATTAAATAATAAGACAAAACCAAGGTAGGTTATGGTTTCATTTAGAAATAATTTTGAAAGACTTTAATAGCAATAGCCTATTTATTATTACTGTAAGTAAAGCATGGGAGCTCACCTGGAGTGACGATGTCTCGAAGGATTGTTCTGGAGTTGTGTGATGACAGGCAACAATAACTTTTATGCTTTCATTCCGGTGGTATATTGAAGTCTATACCTAGGTAGATACAGTAGCCAATTCGTTTTCAGTACACATTGAGTAGCTATACTCACTGATACAGCACGTATAAAAGTAAATGAGATGAAGATTTACCCTATTTGTTAAGGCTGACTAAACATCAGAACGTTTACAATGAATAATATTTTAATTGTAGCTGCGAGCATTTTGCATATATAAATAAATGTGTA